>JAQFYE010001795.1:0-20940 GCA_034694305.1 Protaphorura glebata | reverse complement strand
GACCGTTAGGACCGGACCGGTACATGCTAATTACATGTACATATATAAACGGTCCAAACCCGGTCCGGTCCGGTCCCTGTCCCGGTCCCAACGTCAGGACCACCGGTCCGGTCCCGGTCCTAGCCGCAGCCGGTCCGGTCCGGACCCGGTCCTAGCCTCAGGACCGGACCGTCCGAGCCCTACCGCTGATATTACAAAACAGAAGGGAACTTATTGATGACTTATACGGAAATTAACTCGGCACCCTTTCGAAATCAATTCCGCCACTGGATATGCCTAATAGTTCCTTTTTGTAATGCATTGATAAAATTGGAGGTAGAAAGGTCGTGGTAGGCAGGCCACGGACATCCCTAGTCAGTTTAGTTCCCATGTCAAAATAATTCATTAATATCTCTTTCCAATTGTCGTATTCAATATATTTTTCCCTATTTGCTTCAGACAAAATATAATAAATTAGATAATAAATCGGAACAATTATTGCAATTTGAATTCAAATAATTCCAAGGAATATTTAATTAGTCATATTATTTCTACCATTTGTCGTTGCTATTTAATTGACAAGCAATGTAGTTGAATCTCCTACCAGTGATTACTCCAGATTTTGGTATTTTGCATGTAAAAATTCGATAAAATATAAACCTGCAGTCTATCCTAATACAACGACTAATTATAGACGCTTCTAAATACTTTCTTTCGTGATATTTTATTTGCTTAATACGTATAATAGTGTTTAATCTAGTGATATGTTTGGTTGCATCTAAAGGCTGGCACTATACATATATTTAGCCCATCACTATTTTGACTACCTTCCTGTAGCAATCCATATTTTTGCAATGTTTGGCTTCCGCAGCTATCAATTTCCTTTGTTCATTTTCCATGGTATTGAATCTGCTGTTGGGTGTCGCACGAGGTCGGTGGTACTGAAAGACTTTGCTCCGAGCTACATCTTTTCTTCGTTGCTCAATGATTGCAGCCCTTTCTTCATCTGACAGAAAATCTCTGAGCATTATCGCAGCCTCTGGTTCTGTCTCCACCGGACAGTCCCCTCTTTCAGCACATCCAGCACTTAACCCACCACCACCTACAGCGAACCAACCTCCTCCTGCGCCTGAACCTCCAGATCCTCTGCCACCACCACCTCCGGAACTTTGACCGCCACCTCCTCCACGTCCCACTCCTCCGCCTGCGAATCCTCCGTTTACGATTCCCACTCCAGCAAACACGAATACAAAGTATAAAAGTCTCATCCTGAAGGGGTTTTAATGCCTGGAATAATTATAGATGAATATTAATCAATTTTAGAATTAATCGGGGTTCAAAAATAAAATAAAATCAAAAGTAGAAACAAATCAGAGCCTAGACAGCGTAGTGGTACGGGGTTTCCGCCTGCGACGGTGTTATATTCCCAGGCCTGTTAAATCAACCCGCATTTATCTAAGTACTAGAAAGCCTGAGCTCGCTAGTAGCTAAACAGCGAAATGACGAAGGCTGCCTGGTTTTTGTGAGATAAATAGAATGAGTACCTCAGAGTTCTAGAAACAGTGCTTTAGTTTAAGTAGATCTTATCTCTATTTTCGAACAAAGCGAATTGAATTATGGATTGTGGAATTGAATTTAAGGATAGCATAGAGCATACACTCATCACACATCGCAAACGTCTCCGTTCGTTTGATGTTGAGGATGACGGAAATAGGGACAACAGACAACACACTTTATTATCATTATGAGGACCCTTCCGTTCACTTTCGTCCCATTTCCAGTGAGTCTCACTCTCACACCCATAATAAAAATCCATCTCAAAGCGAAAGTCGCATGGCACTGCCGCGCTAAGATATGACAAAGTAACAGACAGAAATGACGACACTCATAAAGACATACACACTCAAAGGCCCTTTATAAGTTTAATGCTTTCGCTTTAAAGTTGTATCTGCACGTGCTTTCCTTAAAAAAATTCATAAATGTTGACTTTTATCTTGTAAGCACTCCCAGACTTGGGTCAATTACATTGGTAATTGTAATTTCAATTACAAAATACAATTACAATTACGTAGTTGTAGTTGTAATTAATTACTCGGAAGATGTTTGTAATTGTAATTGTAATTTGTACTTGAAATTACTTTTTTCTCAATTACAATTGTTGACTAGTAAAGATTGAAGCTTTGGATAGTGAAAGTGAAAATGCGTTTTTAGTGCTGAAAAACACAAGAAAGGATATATTTTAAATTTGAATTTGAATTTGAATTGTAATTGTAATTAATTACATCACTAATTTCGCATGTAATTTGTAATTGTAATTGAAATACTTTCAAAAGTAGGCTGTAATTTGTAATTAATTACATTTTCAATGTAATTGACCCAAGTCTGAGCGCAGCGGATTTTTTATTTGATTTGATTCTTTATTTGATTTGATTCTTTATTAAAGTATTCTTCCCTTAGCATCCTGATACAATAGTATAAGTATAAAAAAATTCTTAATTTCTTACATCAAATGTATTGGATGAATAAAGTTTTACGCGATTTGTATACTTCAATAATTAATTAAAAGAATCACAAAACCAACGAAATGAGATAATTATTAAGAAAATTAAATTGTCATAATATTGATGGACTATAATGTATTATCCAGGTTGTATTTTTTCGAATGCAAAGGCCGTCCCAATTTTATATTAATGTTGCCAATCAAATTTTTAAACGCACTTCAAATGTGTAACCACAATCACTAAAAAATTTCCAGGAAGCGTTACATTCCGATATTTCGTTCTCTAAACTTTCATACCTGCCGCGTCTAAAACCAGCTTAAAAGTAGTACGCTACGCTCTAATATACGACCTTGCCTTACGGAGAATGTCAATTATTTTTTAAATTGTACTTGGATTAATCAAGGTAAAAAAATAAACCAATACTTTTAAAATAATTTTAACTCGTACTCACCTAAAGTCGAATTGCATAACGTGATTTTTCCCAACTTTCTCCGCTGATGTCTGTCGGAAGTATGTAGAACCGAGAGGAGTAAAAATATAATTAATGTAATTGCGATGACGTCGGTAAAAACTTCTGCGACTTTGTCCCCTGGCTTGTGAGCTCAGCACAATGAGAAAGTTGTCAAACTTTTCTAACCTTTCACTCGACTTGACTGAAAGAGAAAGCGGAGTGAAAGTAATTTTCCACTTGACGCTTCGTATGACTTGCTTTGTCGTACCGCCGTGCCGTGCCGTGCACCTGCTGAGGATTGGGCGTGGGTGATACTGCTATTTGTTAAAACAGTCCGAGTTCAAAAGCTTCCGAAAGTCCTGGGCAAGTCTACCAAGCATTTTCATACTTAATCGAATCAGGCAGGGCAGGGTACGTACAGATACAGAATAGAACGGAGACTGGTGGAATCTTTTCCTGCATGAGCTGTGCTACTAAAATCGATTTTCCTTACTCTCATGCACAGACACGGAGGAAGGAAGTTGTAAATCTTATAAGCACAAGGTAACCATGCCAACGGGTTAATTGGATTTAAAACCGAGCTGATTTTCTCTTTTTTATCTCCAAATGCCTTGCCAATGGAAAATCAAGTTTCTCCAAACCGGTAGTACAAAATTTTAAAAATTACATAAAATTAAATCACAACTCACAAAAAGGCTGTGGCAGCGAAAAAACGACTTTCTCCAAACTGGTCCAACAAAATTTTAATAGTTGCACAAAATTATTTGCAAAAAAGGTTGCATCGACGAATTTCAAAAAAATTATTTTGGGCATGCTTTTGTAAAAGAAAGCATACTTTTTGGGGTCTTTTCGTGCCGTCTTGTACTTAAACGCTCGTCAGCGCCGCTACACGCAACGGATTTTCAATCGGAGTAGCTCTCTAGATCCGCAATACGATTCTCTACAAAATGCATATCTCAATTTTTGTCTGGCTCCACCAGTTTGGGCTGCAGAGGAGGGGCAAAGGTTATGCGTGACTCTGTACATCTAGTTTGTATTTTGACGGCGCTTTCAACACCCAAAGTCGAATATTCAGTCAGCATGGTTACCTTGTAATTTTTCAGCTGCGGTTTCAGAAACTTGGAATTGTTTCGGGTCTATTCCCTGGAGAATGTATGAGAACGTCATAGTTCTAGTTCTGGCTCAGATGTCAATTTAGATCTGGTGCAAGATATGAAACAAGGGCTAATACGTGACCTGAAACTCAATTTATGTATTGCCTTTCTGAGAACTTCTACGCAGTTAATTTTTTAATAAAATAGAGGTTCTGGCTTTAACCAGATTTTATTTTCACAAAGAACTCCAAAATAATAATGCGAAACTAATGAACAAAAACGAATAAGTAAAATTTCGAACAAAAAATAGCTTATGTGCACTTGAAATAGCTTCAGAGCCATCCTCCGTCGTATTCGGGTCACCATTTTCACCCCAACAATCAGAACCATGAGAATCCACGTCTGGTAACGTGTATCCTTGGATATGGAAACGGAAAACGACATCCCCTGAGTCCACATCCGTCGTATTTTTGAAAATATCATCACTTATGTCCCATATGGTTGAACAAGAACTTGAATTAGACACAACTGAATGACCGATAACTTTATCAAATCCGGACATGATTGGCTCGTATTGTTCATAAAAATCATGTGCTCTAGAGTTCTGTGTTACATTCCAAATTGAATTCCCAGCCGCAATAATTTCTAAACCGATTTTGAAATATGATCGCAATGGGACATCTGTTACGTTGTACACTGCTTCAACCATAAATGTGGAATTTTCTGGCTCCGTCAGATCTGCCAAGGTTTTGATCTTGAATGTCCTTATGAATTATAAAATTTTATGAGTATAAGGTAGGCTAATATACCCCACTTTGGTGCATGTGTATCAATTTGTAGTAGGGAGGGGTGGGCAAATTTTAGCCACCATGGAGACAATTGTGAAGTGTGTAACTCACGATGATGGTAGGCAGTAATGACCCTTTGGTCAAATCTACTAAATAAATGTGGACTTGGACACGGACACCAGATTTAATGTCAACTTAACCCGACTGAGGGTTATTCTTTATTTAATACTAAATAATACTGGCTGACTAGTGACTACTAACTGCTGGTCGAGACTCTGACTCTGATACGGAGAATACTAAATAACGGAGAATACTAAATAACTCGGAGGAGACTGATTAACTTGGAGTTACTGAGCTAACTGGGAGAGTACTAACTAGGTCTGGTCTGGTTCATAGCTGGAGTCTGACTAGGTCTACTCTGGTTCATAGCTGGAGTCTGACTAGGTCTACTCTGGTTCATAGCTGGAGTCTGACTAGGTCTACTCTGGTTCATGACTTCTTGTTAAGTCACTGACATGAAACTATGAATCTCCGACTAAAGTATGTGCTTTGCTGTTGTATACTGGTGAATTCGACTTTGTGAACTCTGATGAACTTTTGTCTACTGACTCATTTAGTTTTCTTCCTTAAATTCCACTAAGAATTTTCTTTGCACTAAGGAACGAGGGCTACGGAAAACTATACTTTTCCACAAGAATTCATTAATCTGACTATATTATGCTGTTGCTGGTTTCTCCTGAATAGTTGTCACTAATCTGACTTTTGAGGATTAACTGTTGTTGACTAGCTTCAGAAAAATGTCACTAATCTGACTTTGGACTGTTGTTGACTTGCTTCTAAAAAATGTCACTAACCTGACATTGCTATGCTGTTGCTGGTCTACTATTCAAAAATGTCAACCTCTTAACTACGTGGGCATGGTAGCCAAGAAACGTGCGCACAAATGGCGGTAGCTGATATTAGCACACTTTTTGAGGTTATGGAGGGATTAACCCATGAACGACAAGTGTGCTAATTCCAGCCAATCTTAATGCACGTGACTCCTCCAACGGACATGTGGAACGGAGACGGTGTGCTAATTTCAGCCAGGGAGAGGAGTTTCTTTTCGCGTCAACCCACGTGATAAATGGTCGTAATTGGCACACTTTCCCACGGTGGTTGTAATTAGCCCACCCCACCCTACACATTAAAAAATCATTAAAAAATCTAACCACATTCCATTTATTTTGTTTGAGGGCATGGTGACTTCACTCAGCTCGAATTCTAACGGGGTATCAAATTTTCTTAAATCATTCAAGTAGGTCAGCAATCCATAAACTTCCCAGGAAAATAAAATCGTCTCTCTTGAAAATCCTAGCTGGTTTTCAAATTAAAAAAATAATCAGGTCATTAATGTCAAAAATGCATTCTAACTCCAATATTTTGCATTTTTCCAGTATCGTTGCAAAAATTTAATTGAAATTCTGCAAAATGTGCGAAATTTGAGAAGTCTGGCTATCACTTACCGTAACTCGCTTACAATGTACAACATCCGCTGTCGAATCGGATGTCGACGTCGACGTAGCGTCAAATCTGTTCTCATTGTCAATAGCATATTTTGCACGTCTTGAATCAATGGAACCAAAATTAAGAAAGAAAAACAAGAAAATAATATTTGGAAATCCACTCATTTGATTATATTTATTTTCTGGACTGGGAACAGAAAACTGGAATGATCGTAAGATTAGACTGAAATCACAAGTTTTGTTCAATTCATAAAATGAATTTTGCATTTGCAATGAAGGAATTACGTATTACTGGTACATCGTTGATTGTGCAGTATGGAGAAAGAAATAGCTCAAGTCCTAGATAAATTGAATCAATTAAATCTGAATTGAGTGTGCATGTGGACATTGAAGTCGTGCACTACACACATGTACTACACATTTATAACGCTATTCCTGAATTAGAGCACGGATAAATTGAATAGGTTATGGTTCCGGTCAAGGTTAGGGTAAATATTAAATAATCCCTATAAAACCTTAAGTGACTTTTTCTGTCTGTGAGTAGGCGAGAACGATCGAGTGTTGACAACAGCGAAACGTAAAAGCATTGACAGTAATAAAGGTGATTAACTAACTAACCAACTAATAAACCATTGAATGTCGTATATTATGTCGTCCATTGTGGATGGCCGCTGGTATAGGGGAGTACAAACACGACTCACGAGGGGAACGTCAGGGCGGATAATTTTAAAATATCTGCAATTATTACCAGTAAATTCTGATATGATAAGAAATCTGGAATAATGGGTCACTCCACCCACATTTCAGGCTCGGATCAGCAGTTGACACGGATTTGAATTTTGGAGTTGTGCTTGTATGTCGGGTAGGTACATCTGCCGACTCCGAATGTTTGTTAATTCAACCCGTGGGAATAGAGCAAGAGCGGGCGGGAAGAGGAAAGTAAGACGAGGCCCAGGACATTCATGCCAATCACACATGCACAAACAAACACACCTCCTAAATTCAAATCCGGGTCAACTGATGACCTAAACCTGAAATGTGGGTAGAGTGACATATCATTACAGATTTGTCTTCGTACCAGAATTCACTGGTAAGAATTCCAGATGTCTCTGAAAATATCCGCCCTGACGTTCCCCTCGTCAGAGTAGATGGGAATGAGGGTTGGTCGAGAAGGTAAATGCAATGTGGTGTGGTTACCTTCCTTCCTTACCGGTATACCTACCCCCTCGCAAGCGAGGGTATGGTTTTCTAGTTCAATATTAGCAGCATACAGTGTTTGCCAAAAGAGGATATAGCAATGACACATTTTTGTAATCTGTTAAAGTTACGTGTGCAATGTAGACTTGAACATTATTTATTGAACTACTGTGAACCAATTTAACACAAATCAAAAGAACCATTGTCAACCTTAATTGTTATAAATATGAATACTTTAAAAAATAAATGAAATGTTGAATTGAAAATTGAATTGAAGAGTCTGACCAGAAATTGAAGTGTTTATTTCTCTGATGCGCGAACCAGAATTAGCACGTTCAATTTATTTCTTAGGTTCTGTATAGTGCAGTGTAAACTAACGAGGAAAGTGCACAGGTTGCACCAAACTGCCGTTGACTAAGTATTATTTACTGTAAATTAAGTACTTTATCACATGACTAAGTATTTTAAGTCATGTTATGTCCTATTCTATTAACTACACTCACTGGGTGACCTTGCTAATAATTAAGTAAATGTATATCGAAATCTGCCCGAGAATTCAATGCTCCGTGTCTCAACCCTCTGATTTGAAGATTTTTGGAGTCCGAGTCATAGCCAAATGATACATGGCAGAAAATGAAAGGCAAACAATCAAAATTAATTGACTTTAGATATTACAAGAGTCTTGTTGTATTATCTTAATTTAAAATTCCATGTTCAAGCCATGACTGGAATCAGTGGCGTAACTATAGATCACCTCAGGGAAGGCAAGATCATAAAATGCGCCCCTGCCGCCATCAAAAACGATTTAAATTAGTTGATTGCTAAAGGCGCGCGAAGCGCGCAAATCTTTCTCACTTTCTGATGGTCTCGGTCTTCCTGACTTCTACCAACTGGGTAAATCCTGTGACTGATTCTTTGTTATTCGCGCGCGCAGCGCGCAAATTTTTCTCACTTTCTGATTGGTCTCGGTCTTCCTGACTTCTACCAACTGGATAAATCCTGTGACTGATTTGATTCTTTGTTATTCGCGCGCGCAGCGCACAAATTTTTCTCATTTCCTCATTGGGCTCGGTCTTCCTGATCCTGACTTCCACCAACTGGGTAAATCCTGTCGCTGATTGTTTGTTATTCGCAAGCGCAGGGCGCAAATTTTTCACAAGTTCTTAATTTTGTCGTGGGTCTCGGTCTTACGTAAAAGTATATTGCACCTTTATTTTTCGCATTCTCCCTTTAAGTTTAACTGCAAAACGAATCAATCGGCCCTGGCTGATATTTTTTCGGCCTTCATTGACAAAATATCGTTAGAAGTAGACAATTCGGCCATATTTTAAACAATATTACTGCATGTTTAAGTACATAATCGTACCGAAGGGCGGAGAATACAGAGTGCATGGTGATAATAACACGGTCAAGTAAAATTAAAAGAAAGTGGAGGAAAGTCTGTTTTTTAATCACTACTATAGAAGGCGGGTAATATGTCTACGGAGTACACTACTCTATGCCAGATACATTTAGAAACTATGACCTGTGAATTGCAACCCTGGCTATTTCGCATAATAACTGGTGTAAACATTTTTACACCATACAATTCCAAAGATTAGGCAAATTTGTTTCGAGTTTTGGGCGCCCCCTTAACTGTTCTAGGGAAGGCGGTGCTTTCCCTGCTTTCCCTTATTTACGCCACTGACTGGAATATCTAGACAAATAATTCCCTCCCTAGAAGTTGGTAACTTTGCCCCGGGGATGTACTAAATTATGAGCATTTCTTCGTACTATGTACATATGAAACAATCCTACTCCATCTAATTTAAATAATTCTCTCAGGCACAATGGTATTACATTGCAGGGGAAAATAATGTCTCCTCCGGGATCACATTCACAACCGACAAAATATTAGTTACAAGGCAAACCGCTTGCTTACTTCACTTCAGTCAATGGGAAACAAGCATAACCCAGTCTCTGCGACGAATACCTTGGGATGTGGAACATCTCTTTCGGCGATTCATATATACTTTTTTAATTTCAAACAGCAAAGCACTAACAAGGGGAACGTCAGGGCGGGTAATTTTAAAAAATTTTTATATTCGTATAATTGACCCGTCATGAGATTTGAATTCTGGCGGTGAAGGTCACTCGGCGCACATTTTAGGTTTAGGTCAGCAAAGTTGACCTTTGTGTTGAATTCTGGAAGTGGTTGTGTAAATGGAATGCCTATCCTATATGGCCTCCTTTCTCGCCGCGCCGCCTTTCCCTCGCTCATTGACGGAAGAGGAAGACAGTGTAGTGAAGGAGCGGGAGGCGAAGTGCACAATTCTAGAATTCAACACAAAGGTCAACTTTGCTGACCTAAACCTGAAATGTACGCGGAGTGACCTGCCAGTCCAGATTTTAAATCGCATCAATGGTCAATGGTACGAATATTAAAATGTTCTGAAATTTCCCGCCCTGACGTTTCCCTCGTAAATAAGTGTGTCGAATCCGGATTCCTATGTTCTCCTTCCAACCGACCCAAGTTCAATATGTACAGGGTTGCTCATAATTTTTGTATTACATATAGTTTTCTTTCCTAAATGTTACTTGAAGAATAACAATGTTTCATTTGTGTAATAAGACATCCGTGCAATTACACGAGGACTGCCTGATTTCTGAAAGAAACCAGTTGAACCAATTTCAAATCTGTTAAGTCGACATGATCTCATTGATTTCTTCATAATTCTCCGTTCTTGACCTTCCAAGTTTTCAGCATTTCGTTTCCAAGCGTTGACAAACCTCTTCGACGCATCGTGCAATGCACCGAGTTGAATGTAGAGCATGAATACGCAGTTCGCTGAAAGGATGGATCCAACCGTGAAGAGACAAATCGCTGGAGCAGGCATAACTTTGTGGAAGCGTATTACCATACACATGCAGAACACAGCAATTGCAATCACAAGGTTAATGAGGTACAGCATGGATTCTCCGAGTAATTTGTTTCCAAATTTTACAAGGATTTGGATACATCTGTAAATGTACAGTGCATTTAGAGGTTCGCGAAGAGTATCTTGTGTGAGATGGCTGTTATGATTTGGTCTTGAAATTCAATGGTAATAATTAGTATCAAGTAGGATCTAATTTTATTTTATTATGAATTACCTGGCTTCATTCGTTAAAAATGTTGTGGTTGAGACTGAGCTGATGATTAGAGTAAAAACGGCGACCGTCATTATGTGGTACACAATGCCAAACCAAAAAATGAAGATCCAGCCACCAGTGAAGACAATCCAATTGTAGGCAATATTATCGACACAGTCCAGAAATAGTGAACTGACAAAGGCTGGAGTTCTTGGATCATATACATAAAATGCCTGGATATTAAATGGCTGGGCCAAACAAGCTAGTCCAACAAGTACGATCATATTATCCGCCTTAGGGTCCACAGTAAAAATGCTAGGTCGCATGTATTTTTCTGGAATACAGTAACATTGAATTGTATTCCGTAACCAGATAATATGATAAAAGTGAGCAATATATATTTTTAATGTAATATTTCTTAAATAACAATAACTTACCTTGAACAAAGTGAGCGAATTTTAAATATTGATTAAAGAATCCAGTGACGTCCGAACTATTCACTGTAATAGTGAATACGAGAATGAGAATAGCGAGGTCAGCTATTAACACCAAAACTGTAAAGAAAATGCCATCAATAGGCACGTTTCTTAATATTGCCAATCTCAGTGAATAAATCAGAAGAGGGATGTGACCGGCTAAAAAGAATATTGTCGAGTAACAGAACGCGCGTGATCTCCACGAGTTCGAATTTTCCAAACGCTGTAATTTATTGTTCCAACAGAAAGGAACGATATTCAGGAAAGAAATGAATTTGAATGAAATCCGCAAGATTCTCAAAGTTCTGTTGCTTATCATTTGGAAAGATAAGCAATTAATTTACTGATACTATTATGTTTCCGGACCTGAAAGTGACACAATTAAATCTTTGTACTTCTGAGCCAATTTTATCGATTTGAGATTTCAAAGCATGGTACGCCCTTGAC
Organism: Protaphorura glebata; assembly: GCA_034694305.1. NCBI lineage: Eukaryota > Metazoa > Arthropoda > Collembola > Poduromorpha > Onychiuridae > Protaphorura > Protaphorura glebata. The sequence continues at coordinate 9,391 of JAQFYE010001795.1, read as the reverse complement.
TTTAATATTGTTGACACTCCCAGCTTGCTCGTGCACAAAACAAACTAATGCAAATGTCGACTGTTCGTGTCGGAAAAACAAGGGTATTTCATAGATCAATTAAAATATTAACTAGCCGTGAATATACGATTCGATGTGCTCGAGGAAGAATGCCATTAAAGGAAATTATTTAGCCGGATGGAAATATAGAAACTTAGAAATAATTCAAGGAGTCCTCGTACGTTCGTGGCCACTACATGTACTTGAAAATAATGGCGAATATTTGAAAAGCGAGAAGTGTCCTCTATTCTGCAAGGACGCTACTTGCAGGATGTGGATTTTTGGTATGCGCTGTTTATCAGAAAATATTTCATCGATTTTAAAGACAAGAAACAACACAATTTATTTCTGTTTTATACAGGAACTACTTAACTGCATAATGGAAATGAAAATGAATTTCCCAAAGAGACTTTCTTAACTTTGAGGTCAAAAGAGCCGTCGCGGTTCCGCTCGGTAAATCCACTAGACATAAGTCTACCACAATCTTGCTTAGACTTAAATCTTATACATGAAAAAATGCAAATTTTCAACCATCGTGTTGTCGCCATCTTCCTGGATCAGAAAAATTTGAATATCTGACGATTGAATCCCGGAGAAGAGACAAAACAGACGTGAATTGATGCCAATTCTCAAGGAACCTAAATCCCAAGGAGAGAAAGCTTATATTAACAGTGACATTCTTCTTGTAACTAGTAAATAAGAATTGGTTGAAACGGCTTCCGCCATACTTGTGGAGGCATTCTCTGCATAACAGTTAGTGCAAGTGAAATCTACCACATTATATTGACTGGCGTTTAGCCCACGCATAAATCGAGTTTAGAATTAAAACGAATTCGCGTGAATTGAACCAGAATACCGAATAATACGCCCATAACAGTGTACGTTAAAACAGCAAAGTAGACTGAGTATTATTTCACGACTATGACAAATGCCTGGACTTTCTCATTTAAGCGATAGCAGAACTTTATTTGTGTAATAGGACATCCGTCCAATTACTCGCAGACTTGCTGGTTTTTGAAAGAACCCAGTTGAACCAATTGTGAATCTGTTGAGGCGGCATGAACGCATGTACCTCATTATTAACTTGTAATCCAGTCTCTCCATATTCTGACCATTGCGTTTCCAACTATTTACAAATTTCTTGGACTCACTGAACACTCCACCGAATTCAATGTACATCAAGAATACGGTGAAAGTGCACATGCCTGTGTAAAGCTAAAGAACAAGACTGCTGGAAAAGGCATATTTTGTTTGAAACGAATGATTGAGCAAATGCAAATGACAGCCGTTGCAAGTAAATCGTGGATGAGGTACAATGCCATATCGCTCAGCATTGCGTTCGCTAAGTACAGAAGCAGTTGAAGACAAATGTAAATTGCACTTGATGGCGTCCGCAGGTTGTTATTGGTAAAGTTGCTCTGCCTGTTGGGCCTGAAATAAATAGTCGCAATTTAATTATACAAGCATACAGGCGGTGTAAGTATGGGTTTTGGAGAAATCTATGACCTTGTTTCGCTTTTGAGAAAGTTGACTGTAGAGACGAAGCTGATGTACACATTCAGGAAGGTCAAACAGACGACTTGGAACATCAAACTAACATAAAGTAGGCATGTTCCAAACAGGAGTAACACAAACGAATTGTAAGCGTTGTCGTCATCTCCGTCCAAAAATAAGGAAGGGACCCAAGCCGAAGACCTCGGATCGTACCAATAGAGCGCCTGAATATTCATTGATTGAGAAAGAAACCCGACTGTAACGAGTTTAATCAAATGATCTGCATTTGGATCCACAGAAGTAATGCTCTTCTGCATGAATCTCGCTATAATATGTAACAAATTTCACAGAAACGTTATGCTATGCTATGTTCTCCAGTCTCGCTTTCTGAAATTTAGATAAATACATAATTTTGCTTACCTTGAAGAAAATCAACAAATGTAAAGTACTGATTACAAAACTCCGAGATTTCTGTGCGATTCGAGACAAACGCTGCTTGAATCAGAATAGCTAAGCTGGTAACGACGATGGTCAGGACGAGGAAGAGACGACTCTCTATCGGTGCTTGGTTTCGAATAGCGAGTCTCAGTGCGTAAGATACAAGAGCCGTATACGCAAAAGCAGAAAAGATAAGATAGTACCATAAGTATATTCTCACGGTACTTGACTTTCTTAGTCGATTTTCTTTGTCATCCCACTGATATGGAATAAAATTGAACAGACATGCACTTTTGAAGGAGTATCTCAGAATCTTCAGAGTTACAACATTTATCATTTCGATGTGTCTAGTCAAAACTCATAGGAAAATAAAGTATTCCAGAATTCCTTCCCGTCGGTTGCAACAACTGGACGGATTATAGCACTCAACTGAATTGAAGTAGTACATTCCTGGTTGTGTACTGTATAATGTATACACGAATAATTTATAATATTTATGGATATATTTACATTTCTGTCTGCTTTTACCTTTGAGATAAGCAATGCATACTCAAAACACTGTGTTTATCACGTATGCTAACCTTGAATGAAATTTGTTATATAATTATTAAAAAACTTTTATTACGCTGCACTTATTTTTCCTATTCCTCATTTAAAGGATCAGCGCATCGATAATGAAACCTAAGTAGTATTTTACTGCAGTGGAAAAAGCTAGCAACAACCCTACCTTATTGCCAGCCCCGTGGAATATGTAACTTTTTATACATATATTTTATGGAGGAATGTGAATACTGGTGACATTAAAAATTTAGTCCGTTCCGCTGGTTGAAGCACGGAAGCGCAAGCAGGCCACCATCATTTCGCCATAGAGCTCTTTATATGCACCGTCTAATTGTCGAACCAAGAATAATTTAGTATTAAGAGAACTGGACTAAATAATAAACAAGCAGTTGTCCTTGTCCTTTTGAATTGTGGTCGATAACTACGTCGTTGAAAAAAGGGTTCTAATTCATATCTATAAAAAGCGTTGAGACTTTGGAGGTATTAGAGAAGCACGTATTAGGTTTCTCCAGATTTTGGATTAATTGGCCATTACATCGTCAGTGATATGCTATCTCTGAATACACTGGATTTAGACTTTTCCATTTATCGCCCAGATTAAGTCCTCATGCTGCCTGCTTTTTCCATGCTTCCACCGGTTTCTTCGTTTTCTCAGCCATTCCGCTGAAGACTATGGGTAGGCCGAAAAGTCGAAACTACCGGTCAACGACGCAACTAATAAATATACTTATACCACCTGATCCATCCAATTTGACCCATGCAGTGAATGCAGCCCTAGTAGCAGGAACTGAATGTGGTAGGACTATCAAGCATTCACCCTGCATTGTCAGTCCGAAAGAGTTGAAATATTTTTATGACGAAACTTTATAGAGGATTGAGGGAACATAATTTAGTGGAGCCAGTAAGTGGAAACAGCGTGGCGCGAGGAGACCATCATCATTTCGCCATAAATTTATGGACGCTTCAATTATAGAGGAAGGAATCATTTAAGACATTGAAACATCAAATAAATAATACAGACGTTGTTGTCCTTGTACTTGAGTTTGGTCGATAACTGGGTCACGTCTTAATATTAGGTAACTTATTTAGGAATTAAGCCGGCTACCGCGAAGAAATTATTCACCCTTCATAGAAAAATGAAGAAAAGAGAATTAACTAACAATTTTTGGTTTACCATATTACTAAAAGAGCTTAAAAATTCTTCACACAACAACGAATTTCAATTCAAATCAATTCAATTCAAAATCACCTTCACGCCAACGCCAACCTGCCCAAGTAAAGTCTTTCTATAGGTACACCAAATTCAATGGCGACCTCATAATTTATAGCATCCCCAGTTGGTGCAGGTTTGAAAACAGAATTGTGAATATTGTATTTGTATTTGCTTGGATGACGCTGTAGAAATTTATGCCACTAACGAGGAACTACCCGCTCGACGAAAATCGGATTTTGTCGGAACATGTTTTTTTCAAAAGTCCTTCCCCCAAAACCTCCACGAGAATTTTCTTTTTTTTCGACGGCCCTCTGGAGGCTCCCCGCGAATTTTTGAATTTTCTTGAAAATCGAAACGCCAAAATCCTTATGGGATTTAACACGTAAAAAAACAAGTTTTACAGGGAGGTATCCCTTCCTCAAATTTCAAGAAAAGACACAGAATTAGTTCCAGAAAAATAACTCAGCTCGTAAAAAAAGGGATGTTCAGGACATTGACAAAATATTAGCAACCGCCAAAAAGTTTCAGTCGGACTTCAAAGAATTTTCTAAGGGTTTCGACCCAAAAAATATTCTAAATACAGACCAGGTTGGTTTCAAGTACGAACTCGTTTCTAATCGAACCTTAAGCAATACTGGTGAGAAATTTACTTTTGGGCTTGCACGATCACCAAAAAACCTGGTCACTCACTCGTACACGGCAGAATATGTCATAAATTGTGCAGGAGAGATTGTAGGGGATGTATTCTTGTGCTTACAAGAGACTACCGGAAAGCTTGGTCCACATGTGCAAGCAAACCTCTTCCCACCTACTAATGTGACGCTGACATGTAGCACGTCCGGAAAACTGACGACCTCGCTTTCGAATATTTCTTGGATAACGTAGTGAAGAAATCAGTATGTCAGGATTTCCTGTTCATAATCGATTCCTGGACGGGCCAGACGGACCCATTGATTTACCAAGACCGGTTTGGTGTAGATGATGTGCCGAATTGTACAGTGAAAATCATTCCCGAGAAATGCACACCTTATTGCCAACCACTTGACACGACTTTTCATCGCCAGCTGAAATATTTGGCTAGAAAGATTTTTTCACATGCTACACTTCACGAGTCTCGGGTTCTAAATCCTAATGACGAAATAACAACTAGGAATAATCTGATCAGGATGAATTCTCTAATGCATAACCAACTATCTGCCCCCGTTTTTAAACTTATGATCAAATACTCTTGGTACTCGTCTGGTTTAACATCCAAGGGCAATTCGTACAAATCAGTAAAACAGGCGTTGTTCACATTTGCTTTGGAGGAGTCTCTAATTTGTCAACGAATTATTTCTCAGTCAAAAAATTGTGAGGGAATTCGATTCTTGAAGTGCGCCTACTGTCAAACAATTTATTGTTTTGATTGTTATTTCTATGACTATCACATTTGTAATGCCCAAACTGACACACGGCCTTTATATTAAGGGGATGTAATTTTTCCTCCATCTGAAACAAATTGTACAGAAACTGGAGTGCTTTCGTCACAAGGTTTTAATTTTAATAAAATTGTAAACTCTCGACTTCATAATGTTTGAGCCCATTTAATTCTCATTGACACAACTGAAATGCTACAAACATATTTTATAGTACTGGTGATTCTTTGGGAGGTAAAATTAATTAGGCATCAACTGTTACATTCACATCCATTTAAAAATATTAGAGGGCGATATTATGTTATTTTTCAGTGTCCAGGAGGATGAGTTATGCCATTGTATGATTTGACTGAGATTTCAACCAATTTTGTATCCCAAATTTTTAGTTTCCATACTTCTGAGATTTTGGAAATTTTAATAAAAAGTTCGCGTGTACCCCCCTGTAAAACTTGTTTTTTTACGTGTTAAATCCCATAAGGATTTTGGCGTTTCGATTTTCGAGAAAATTCAAAAATTCGCGGGGAGCCTCCAGAGGGCCGTCGAAGAAAAAGAAAATTCTCGTGGAGGTTTTGGGGGAAGGACTTTCGAAAAAAACATGTTCCGACAAAATCCGATTTTCGTCAAGCGGGTAGTTCCCTCGTAAGTGGTGTTTCGAATTTTCCCATGCATTCCCGATCTAAAGATTTCAAATGAAAGGTTAAAGTTTTTTTGGATTGGAATGTAATTTTTTTAAGCCATCAATAATCATAGCTCACACAACGTAAACATCAAAAATTATGTTAATGTAATATAGTTAAATATTCGTACTACTCACGTTCTTGTCGGTTCCAAATCCTGACAGAGAGAAACTCATTGTGACAGATTGCCAAATTAGCCCTTTCTTGATTGAAAAATGATCGGATGTTTCCCAAACAACCCAACTCATCTGACCACCACTCCAACTCCGGCTCTGACTCTAGTTCAATATTTATCAAACCATCAAAATGGGTTAAATTGGCCACACTTACCAAAGTTGAACACAAGGGTAATTATTTGTCATGCTAACTATACAGATATAGGACAACCTCGTTAAGTTTTCGGAAATTTCTTACTTGCTGGAATTCCGCAGACATTGCAAAGTAAGAAGACAAGACTTCAAATGTATGTCAAAGATTTCATAACTACACTATACACTGATTTTAGTTGTAATTATTCAAATATTTTGCTCAAAATCCACATAAACTTCAAATTCTGTTAGACTATGGAGTCTGGACTTGAAAATGTTACTTTGTACTAAAAAAAAAGCACGTATGTAATAGTCTGATATATAAAATCATACAAAAATAATCTGCGTTTTTTAATCAGTAACGCCAATAACATGTCATATGTAGTCTGACGAGGGAACTACTGCAGGTGCGACGGTTTTACCGAATTTCTTTCATGCTGTCGTGGACTGCAGACTCGACTCCAATATAAATCAAAGCGAGATATACATTCTATGGAGAACTTCAAGGAGTACACTGTTCATCATGTGGACCTATAATTGATCACCCAGTGCGGAATTAATTTGTTGCACCTCAAGTGCAACCCTCTTCCGTGTATTTCTAAGAACGATGATACGGCAGATTACATCTTTAAACTGGTTACACGTTACACGACGTGGAATTGAATATTTATGTTTGCACAACGTCCAAAAATTCGACAGTCCATGATCAAAAGTCCAAAACTGTCGAAGCATTCAAGAACATCACTTCAGTCCAGAAACAGTCCATGAAATTGACAATTTAAAAAACGAGGGAGAAGATGACCCAGAAAAAATGAAAGTTTTGGCTTGAAATTAAATAGTTCCAACGGAGCAATAATTAATCCATCCAGTTCCAAGTCTGGTGCATATGCCAAGTTATTTGCAAATCTACCTATGGAAGGCAGACGCAATTTATTAGAAGAACCACCGAAAATAATTCCCACAATGACGGAGATTAATGATTCAAATAATTCAGAGGATGAACTAAAGCTAGAGAATACATATAGGAAAACCCGGATTTGGAAATTAGACAGAAAACTAAGAACAATTTGGTCATTACTCTTCATAGGATTCGTCAAATTCTGCATAATCTTCATTTTCCCCGAGTTCATCAGAATATCGGGAAAGAGGTGGCCAATTGGAAGCGATCTCGCAGAAAAATTGTATCCAAGTAGTCGAAAATAGCCAATCGAGTGCATGTGTCCTTGAAAATAAATCAGAGTTAAGTGATCATGCAAATACAACTACTAATTTGAGTGGCAATCATATTTGTCGCGGTTCTGTGAACGATATTACTAATGTGGAGATTGTTCATCAGTGGACTTCTTTTCTGAAGGTATTCAATGGGCAACTAATGTCAAATTGTTATGTTGTAGTATTTTTAAATAATAATTGAAAAATGATTTTTTGCGTTGAGATTTCAAAAATTTTAATTCGAAATCTGAATTCATATCTCTGTCAAGTGTAAATATTAATTAATTGGACATGTTATATGGATTTCCCTCTTCCCTATTAATTTGAGTCCGCACTCACAATATGTAGGGTATATTTTCTCACCCAGACATATTATACATGCAAAAGGGAATTCATTTATTTTTGAGAGTTTCATACTGTTAGGGGTACCTTCCATATTAAAGACTACGCTCGTAATTTTATAAAATCATATGAACAATCAATTCTCATAATTATAAATTAATTTCTGGTCAAACTTAAGAAATAAATGGCTGAAGTTTCTTGCAAAAAATAAGAGGTCGAGGTTTTATTATATAGCCAGTATACGAAGAAATTGTCGGACGTTGTACAGTGTTGTTCTTCACACCTCTAATTGACTGCCTAAATGTCAATTTAGTGTGCGCTGTTTGTAATTCACACACAGTACAAAATGATTACATTCCTGTCGTTTCAAAATATGTCAAATTTTTAGTGCAAATGCTACAGGGTGAATCACAATTAATACTGAACAAATGGAACGAGTACATTTCCCTTTGACGCAACTTCTATTACTGGTAGACCAACTTGTGGAGATGTACAAACTTTACGCATCTAAGATCAATACATTTTTAGCTGTGATTAAGCTTAGAATACAATCATCTGCACCAATTATGATCCACCTTATAAAAAGTTTCTAGAAAATTTGTTAAGCAACAGATCAGTAGAATTAATCTGTCATTAGATAACTCCACTAATGCAAAACAATTGAGCTCGGGTCATTGGAGTGGAATCAATTGTATTGAGAAATGAAACCGGGTTGACTGGTACTAAATTATGAAACGACAATATGAAAATATGCGGTATGACTGATTTTCAGTAAAGGTCAGGTCAAAATTATACACCTATTCCGTAATTACTATTCATAGTATTATTATATTACATAGTAATCCAATCCTTCGTGTTTTATTGATATTTGATGATTACATGTTTTGAGTTTTGTCTAACCAAAGTGGACTTCAATTGAATTATTGCAGAAATAAATTCTTACGAAATATCTGATATCAGTCTCACTGGGTTTTGTATCATCGGCCTCAAGTTATGGCGCATAGGCATTTTGGATCATAATTCAATGGAAATATACAAATATTTGTTAAACGGTCTCTAAATTCCATATTCAAAATACTTTTGTACAAGTTCATTCAATTACCAGTAATGTGTACAAAATTTCAGTACGACAAAGAACATCGTACGTGTACAGATTTTCTGCCAGCAGTATTTTTCCATCCTTCCTCATCCTATCAGCAGACTTTTGTTTTTGCACTACTGAATACGTTGGAATGAAGCCAGACGCTGGAACTGTTTTTCAGTCCTCCTTCATTCAACCAATATCAAATTATGTTTTTGATCGTCTTTTATTACCATGCCTGCATTTTCGGAGCCTCGTTTGTCTAGCCAACGCATAAACAATCATCGTGTGATCGAGTCCGTTGATTGTGGTCTATACTGTTGTTAAGATGGATCGTGATGCAATATGTACGACAAAAGTACCTATGTGATGTTTCACTATAAATGAATGGCATATAAAGGGTATAACTCATATTATTGATTCCTTACACAGATGCATAGAAACTGAATATTCAGTTCAAATTTAAAACTTCAAAAATTGACAGGAAATGGTTTTGAGGTTTGAGTAATTAAATGATGAGGTATTTTTATGATTATCTATATTTGAAATCAGATTCATATTTCGTACTTTTGGATATTCGATCAACGTCACTCAGAATTCACTTTATATTT
>JAQFYE010001794.1:0-20965 GCA_034694305.1 Protaphorura glebata | reverse complement strand
TCTAATGCCTAGTAGTAGCGTGATCTGACTCTGAAAAGAACAGCTGTGTCATTGAATTTATTTAATTGTGAATTTATTATGCTTGTTTTGTGTCACAATCAATATTGTAACCACAGTTTTATATTGATTAATTGTTTACGAAAGAAATCTTTGCACTTGCGGTTCCAACATTCGGTAATGTAAAGTTTAACACGAGTCAATTATTTATCACTTCTTGGGGTTTAAAACCGATAAAGATTCTTTCAGTAGTTCCCGTTGAGTTCACATAGTGCTCAAGCACTCGGAATGATATTTTCATTTCATTCAATATTTTTAAGTCTACTGAATATGTCACACAACACACATTATGTTAGATCAATCAATTTAGTGAAAAATTAATGGAAAACAATAAGAAACAATGTTAACTTTCTTGTCCTTCGTATTTGTGTTCATCACAGTCACTGTAATTCTTGTTCTCGTTGCTGTAGTGGATTCGGGTAAAATTCGCATAAAAAATTATCTTACTTTTTAATCTTCCTTGGATGAATCCACATTTCTATCGTATTTAGTTGCTGACTCTTGCTGCTAAATTTGTGGTTCCAAGTCTAGAAATATGATGGACGAATTTTTATTGGACTGCATTCTAAAGATCCGATGCACAGGATTAGAATCAGTTCCGAATTACATATATACTTTTACCGGAGCAGTCCAGTCGGAGAACGCTTTCAGGTACAATATATTCCACATGTTAAATATCAATGCACTTTGTATGTAGGGTGGTTCATAACAGTTAATTTTACTTAAGATCATATGAAGAGATATATAAGTGATAAGTAGGGTTTTATTTTATAGAGAATGAATCTAGATTTTTGAAGACCACTGTGCAAGAATTGAGAGCAGAGTTCTACTCTTAAAATTTGAAATAATACTAAAATAAACAAAATACTTCATTGGGTCTGAGGAAATATAGCGTCTAATGTCTGGGAGGCGCATTAGACATCACCTCTAGTATGCTTTTGGTGCTACAAGGACTTAAATTTCATTCAAACTCATAATCCAGTATTCAATATTACTAGAGGCATATAAAAAGGAATTGGCTGGAGCTAATGGACCACCCTCAAAATCAATTCGCCTAATAGAACTTGACCTTTCTTAATTTAAAATTCTCTTTATAGCCTTTCAACCCGAAAATCATGTGTTCTGGTCAAGGACGCTTTGAATGGGTAACATATCATACCCACACTTCCCAATTTGGTTGAAGATGAAATGCAGTTTGAACTCAGAGAGTAATCAAAGTTTCTATTATTTTTATTTCCGGGTACGGTGGAGACAGACAGCTAGAATCCGGCATAAAATATTAATTTGAAATATTAATTATGTTATAATTTTACAGTAATGAGAAATAAAGTCAACATTTTGGTCAGTGTGAACAAAATCTGACTCTCCATTAAAGAATTAAGGATGATGAGTGGAACCTCTAATTTTTCAGTACACAAATAAATATTTCGTTTTACAACTGAAAGCGATATATTAAAATATTCGTCCGTGCTCGATACGCAGCCGTCTGTGCAATCGTGAATTATCTGACATTTACAATCACTATAGTAAGATTGTATATGTTGGTGAATACTATAATGTATTAATTAAATTGTAAAACTCGTCTCTTCATAAATTGTCACGATAAAATGCATATCACCCATGAAATCTTTGGCCATTTTGAATTGACACAACTAAATAATTTGAGCTTGACCAAGGCCTCATCCATAAAAATGATTAATGTGGAGTTAATCATTTTTAAGCATGCACGGGCAATTCATTTAGTGACAACAATTCCAGATTTCTGAGTTGTTTAACATTGACAATTACTAGGAAATGACTGTATAATTTTTAAAGTAACCTTGCAAAAGCGTTTGTTTGGTAAATACTACACTCGGCATCCGTTGTCGAGAAATGTTTTCGTATGCCGTGTAGGGATATTGTTACATTGAAGTTGAACTGTGTATAAAAATTATTTCATATCACTATCCGAATAAATTAGCATAATTCACTCCATGCAATTCAAGTGGGATTTATTTCGTTTTATTTAGTAAGAGACTGATATGACCATAGTTTTTCCAGCCAGATTTATCGTATATTTTGAGATGTCTGTTACGAGGCATGTTCAATTGAAATACTTGAGCATTATAAAGGCCGAAATAAATAAAAATTCTACAGTCTACGAATTCTCAGGAACTCGCAGGTCCTATTTTACTTATGTACGTGCGATCTGCCAATTCAACCACTGCAGAAAATGTATATCTGCCTTTTCTTAACTAACGAAATGTTCTGTGGGATTCGGTATGAAAAGAATTTTAACCAAAGTGCATTTTTTCTAGTTTACATATTTTTCAAAATTAAACCTAATATTAGTTTTTACCAGTGTAAAATATGAAGGGAATGAAAACGGATTGTACTATTTGTTTCTATTTTTTTAGTCAAAAAAGGGTTGGAACCCGAATCCCTCTAAAAAAATCGTCGGTCAATTATCTATCAAATATAATTAATCCACTATAAACACTCGAGTGAAAGTATACCCGCTGACCAGATAAATAATTCACTAGACGTTAAAACGTCACGACTTGGACTCTACCTTGTCAAATTTTCTCTCATTTTTTCGTGCTTCATTGACCATGCGCAAAATATTAAAACTGCTTTGACAACTATGTAAACGACGAGGAAGGATCGAACAGCCCGTCGGACCTCACTTGATTTTCTGGACTCATCGTGTGTTGTCAACCCAGCCCTTCCGTCACTCTTCGTCTTTCTACAGTTTTTTCAAAACTTCAACTCACGTAAGGAAAATTAATTTTACTTACGTCAGTTGAAGTTTTGAAGAAACTGAAGAGAGACGAGGAGTGACGGAAGGGCTGGGTTGACAATACACGATAAGTCCAGAAAATCAAGTGAGGTCGTCTCGGACGGGCTGTGTAATTTTGAAATTATGAAAATACAAGCTGAAGGCAATATTGAAATTTATAAAACAACTGATTAATTTTCTGTACGTGAGTTGAAGTTTTGAAGAAACTGTAGAAAGACGAGGAGTGACGGAAGGGCTGGGTTGACAACACACGATGAGTCCAGAAAATCAAGTGAGGTCCGACGGGCTGTTCGATTCTTCCTCGTCGTTTACATAGTTGTCAAAGCAGTTTTAATATTTTGCGCATGGTCAATGAAGCACAAAAATATGAGAGAAAATTTGACAAGGTAGAGTCCAAGTCGTGACGTTTTAACGTCTAGTAATAATTCAAACATTACGCAACCAAAAATTATCGAAAACCTGTAACCAAATGAAATTCATGCTAGAGCGCGGTACCTGAAATTGTTGTGCAGGTGATTTTGTTTGAATTTCGAGTTGAAATTCTCAAAGGCTATGTTCTCTCAACATTGAATCCGACCTCTTTATGAAAAAAAGGAACAACAAACTCTTGAAATATTTGAGGTTATTCGTCACGGTTTCTTCTTACCCGAAATCCCCTGCAGTGGTGGGGATATTAGCAGTAATTTTCTCGTTGTCGGAATACGGTGGAAGACAATTGTGAACATTTGAGACAACTGGCCTCACCTGAACATATTTGGACTTCAATATGAAATTATACTTTTCATACTCGTTTCTTATGTTTGGACGTGATGGTGGTATTTAATGATTTTTCAAGTTTAACTTCATTAACAAATTTTACCATGTCCTGTCAAGATAAATCGACACATATGTAAGTGGACGACCCGACTTTATTTTTAAGAACGAAGTTTTGCTTTGCAAAATGTTGTGCCAGATATTTTTATTTGCAGTCAAATTCCCGATTTTTAATTCATTTCATATTCAACAAGTAAATTCAGAAAATATTGTAATGTAGTCATAGTTGCACAGGCTTGTCATATTATAGAATCAAATCCAGACGATAATCACTGCTGCAATCACTTCCGCACATCATCACCTTCTAGAAATTTTAACAACTTAGATTTCTGTTCAAATGGTCAATTAGAGAATGTTACAGTCTATATTAACCTTTTTTCTCTAGTGCATTCACTGCTCGTCCAGCGTTGTAGGCCATAGACTCTGAAAATTAATCATCAAATAATTAATTGCGTTTTTCACAGATTCGACCATAATATTGTAATGAACATTTTACCTCGTTTTGTTAGGAAGACAGGATTTCCCTCAGTATCTGAATCGAATCCATGACAGCAACCCTGACAATTCCTCCCACACTGCCCAGTTCCGAAATGATTTTGTCCGAAAACCACGGAGGCTTGAAAATTATAAAAAAATCGATAAAAATAAGTTCAGCCAACATGACATAGTTCGAATATTCCGAATACCTGAGATAGCCAATACAGCTAAGATAATCAAAACCTTCATTTTCAAACGTTAGGACTGCTTGAGAAAATTATTGAGAGAGGTCGTACTGGAGTATTACTGGAACTGAATAATTCAGACAGAAGGTTTGACTAATGACCTGAAGTTTGACCATGCCTCTTCCAAACAACTCACGGAAGTGTTGAGTTTAAAAAATATTTTTTAAGCAGAAAGTGGGCCAATAAATACTCAAGGTACTCACAAAAGTTTTTCTAGGCTGTGCACTTGTTTAGTACCAAGCAGACTGATAGCTGGAATTAATTTGAGTGTGTACAATTTTCGTGTCAAATTAAAAACAAATTCCCCATCAAGGATGGAAAGCATGTCCAGCATTCCTACGGTACACTATATGATCGGCTTTGATTATTGCCTGAACTAATTAATTCATGTTATCAGATGTTCCCGACAGTACATATTACGAGAACTTTCTGCAACCAACTTAGGAGTGCTCGTAACTTCTAGTATGTAACAAAATGTCAATTGTTTAATTTGAATACATTGACCGGAATTTTTTGCGTTTGATCTCATATATAGAACCTGTTGTACAATTTAAAGTCATACAACATTTGACTCGACTCATAAAGAATGCATTTCTTAGGATATCTGGAGCCTGCCAAAAATTCTGATCCAAACAAATACAAAATGCATGCTGGGGTTCTTCGTACTTTAAACCTTGGCTTCTCGTTGACTCTGCGTATAAGACAGGACATGTTTATATTAGGAATGTGGAGATGTATTCAGAGCTAGGCGTCAAGTCAAAAAGACAAGATAGACACAATATGCATACATACGACTGGATTATGTTAGTAGCAAGTGCAGAAAAAATAGCCTTGAGCATCTAACCAGCTGAAACTAAAAAATTAGCAAGGGAACCTGTTGAGCCGACGAAGACGAAGCAAAGACGAAGCGACTTTTGCATACTAAGCTGGAATTCTTAGCATTAATCTTCAAGAATTTTAATTTTAAATAAATTTTCATGCAGCAGGCCAAGAGATACAGAATTCGTCTATGCAAAATTTTCCGGCGCCTCTGCTCGGCACTTTCTTAAACAATTTCCTGTGTAATCCAGTTCCAGTCATTTCCTTGTGACTGTGATTTAATGTGAATACTTTTGTATATCTGCAGCCGTACCCACACATACATATGCGTCTTTTTTTTCCGCAAATCAACTAGCACCATGCTATTCTATGTAATACGTAATTCCAGTTCACGTTCATTGCCAGCGTTACCCGGTCGATGCATTGCAGTTTAACAACTCGACTGTGGAAATCCTTCAACTCATCTTCCATGCCAAACTGAACTGATCTGGCACACATGTGTCTTGTTGCTACGCTTATTGGTTAAATCTGTGGGAGTGTCGTAAGACAGTCTAAATAGACTTGAAAATCTGACAGAAGTATAAAATTTAACACAGGAGCAATATCTTCAACATCTCTGTTGATTTAATAAACACTCAATCCAAATTGAACGGAAAGAGGAAAGAACATTTAATTTCATTTGTTACCCAAAAATTACTGTCGCTGACGATCGCTCGGGGTAAGCTTTTTTGATAAATAGGATTATAATCAATACCACAAAAAATCTAAACGGAATTTTTTGTTAATATTAAAAATGTTCAAAAAAATTCAAGGGTAGAAAATTATTGGTACTGCTGTGAGAGTCTAAAAAGTAATGTAAACCTTCGATTTTGTTATACCGGTCATACCGCAACATAATCGGTATGGACCGGATACCATTAAACTTAACGAAATAGTGATTTCTGAGTAACATAAACTTGAAATGTATATTTAATTCTAACAAAAAATTCACAAAAATACGTTGATGTCAGGAGATTCGAAACTTTCCATTCATTTTTATTTTGCTTATAGAGCAGTAAAGAATGGCACATCTTTCCGCACAAGTCCCAACGGTGGAAGGCACATCTTGGGTTCCAGCTTTTACGGGCTCAGTTCCCGAGGGCGCTTTAGTTGGCGGAATGGACTCCGGGGTTGACCTTTATGTTGCCCGAAGTGAGCACAATGGAGCGTTAATTCCAGGGAAACTGATTCCGAGTCATAGTGCCACTTACGTCGCTTGGGGAGGCGAAGAACATTCCAAAGAATCGTATGAGGTAATGTATTTAATAATTTGGATATTTAAAAGTGGGAAAATTTTTGGTTAATGATGACATGGTTAGTGCGTAACTGACTGTCTTAACCTTCTCTGGGCCAAATGGGAAGCAGTCCATTCTATGAAAAATAGACTAGGATGCTTCAACTGACATGCCTATGACCGAATATCAACTACAGTGCAGTACAATATTTCCTATAATGTGAGGATTTTACTGCGTATGGGCATTCGCCTTCATATATCAGTAAAGTGTAATTAGGTAGGATAGTCGGGTCCTGTGTGGATGCACAATGATGGTCAAAATACATTGGGTGCCGTGTGGCGAAAGTGCAGTAATGCATAACGTCGAATTGAGGTGAATTCTGATCCGCCATTACAGGGTTAGACACTATCTCCCTCGTATAGTAATAGACGATATGCCGTCATTTGAAAAAAAAATGTTTCATATTTGAATTCTTCCATCGCAGAACTCAGGTTAGATAAAAATTCCAAGTATAGCCGAAGTTCCTTTTTTTATATATTGTTACATGGATTTTTTGTCAAAAATGTGCGCATACCTTTCGTGGCTAAACTTAGAAAATTATTTCAAAAAATAAATACAGACTAATCTCTGCTTACCCCTGATGAACGACACTAAAAGGTCTACGAGGAACAAACTCTAGCTTTTCTTTTCAAGTAGTATTTTAGGGAATCGGAATTTCAGAAAACATCAGAAAAAAAGAAAAAATAAGCAACAATTTCAAAAATTCAGACTTCTAATTTGTACACATTTTTCAGGTTCTTGTGGTCCCAGCTCATGCAGTCACTTGGGTCGCATCCAATGGAGGGGTAGTTCTCCCGAATGCAATTCCCGGTGGAATTTCTGAAGACGGAGAAATTGTTTACATTGGGCGTGCTCCACATGAAGGGACGATTACCGTTGGAAAAGTTCATCCGAGCCATGGTGTACTTTACATTCCCTATGGTGGGAAGGAGGTTGCTTATCCGGACTACGAAATTCTTGTAACAGCTGGACCCATAAATACGAATATTTTTTCTGCAAATGATTACATTTAAATCAGATTAGTTTAAAAAAGAGGAAAATGATCCATTATCGGAACGTAAAATTTTGAGGGTCACAGGTATGGAAAACTATGTAAGAAATAATATAGCCACCCGGTAAAGAATTGTGTATCTTATTGGTGGAAAATCTGTATACAACAATATTTGTGTTGAAATTTCGAGCATAATAAAATCGTACAAACAAGTCAGACCTTACTCTGTCAAACCTCGTTATAAGATCCAAAAACACAATTAGAAGATTGAAAATAATAAGCTTGGAACACTTTTGTGGTACATCTCTGGATGACAAAATTGTTCGTTATAATAACACTTATGGGCTGTAAAACCAGGATTATAATTGTCAAATCGTGGTTCTTATAACGAGGTTTGACTAAATAGAGTTTTGTTCATTTTAATAATTAGCTTCAGTAGGTTAATTATTTTATTCCATGGAAGGAGTTTGGTTTTGTTGAAATGAACAGTTTCAAGTTTGAGTCTTATACTAGTATAGTACAGTTCTGAGTGAACATTCTCTTGTTTCGTATTCTAATTAATACGAAGCAACATCAGATCGCGTGGGGTTTTCAGGATGTGGTAAAGATGTTCATGTTCGTCTTGTAATAATTACTCAGATTAAAGTTCCAGCCGAATTGTATAAAATCGTGGGCGCATAATGTGAAATAATTTGCCGTTTGAGTGAGTGAGGAAATTGCTCTTATTTGAGAATGGAATCAAGATTAGATCGCAAAAAATTTTATCTTGTAAACCCGTAGTTTGGCAAGTTTAGAATTAAGTTACACCCACTTCACGAAAACCTCAGAGAACCGTGCCCCGCCACTTCTCATATCAAAAGTTGTGCAACCGAAACCAAAATAGATGTGAACTTAAAAATTAAACACATTCCAGACCGCCTACTCATCCGAATCATTGGAGAAGGTCAAATTCAAGTAAAATTTCCCATGTTTTTAACAGGCGAGAACTCTCCTGCAGGAAACTCGGATTGAATTTTCATTAAGAACTCAATTTTGAGTCAATTTAGAAATTCTAAGATTCCGGACGACCTAAATTTTAAATATATGTCGTAAATAGTTTAAAGTAATTTTATTTTATTCCGACTTGAATTGTAAACCAACTGCAAGACTACAACCGACAACTAATTAGTGATAATTGGATCATTAAATAAATCATTCGTACACTTTAATTACAAAACTACATTTATCTCTTTGGGTAAATAAAGACAAAACCGGTCAGAGACGTTTTTTTTTCAGAACTCAAATCACTTGTTCTCGGCTGCATTCATTCTTCATATCAAGGGAATTGTAAGACAGGGGAAATTCAAAATTTTTGAAACGATTCATCAAACGTTTGTATCGTATTTATAAATACATATCGTAAATCTATTAACATAGTCATTTCACATTTTGAAGAATATGGAATTGGACTCATCTGGGAATCTTGTACAACATTCTATAACGAGTGACATTTTTTTAGTCTCTGGAATTATGATCATTACTTCTGATAATAATCCTACGGAAGGCCTGAGTTGACAGATGTGAAGTGCGGAAAGCCGGCTGAATGTACGGTAGACATGCACAATGTAGCTCCACGCACGTAGACGAAATGACAGAAATTAATGACTATCTATACACAAATTGATGTTAATTGGAAGTCCAGATCCAGAGTGATGTGGATTATGGCATTGTCTGACGTTTTGCTTGTCTCTGTCTTACCCGATAGTCATACATTTGTATGTCATGCGAAGCAAGGTTAGTTGTCTACGATAATTTGCTATAAATGTTCTGAAGAGTGCAATGAAATTCTGAATTATCAATGAGCATAAGGTAACTTCATAAAAATTTACCACTTTTCACCACTCCGTAGTAATTCCCACTACGCGTGCGAGGGTTTGGCGAAGACCTACAGGAAGCTTTTATTGTAATCAGTCCGTCCTAATACAATGGTACAAGCAGCCCCTTTTCATTTCTCTACAGACTAGTGCTCCGAGGGTTCATCATGTTTTACTCTGCTCCGGTTCCACACTTTCTGGAACGGACTGTCGTGGATTGGATCGGTACTTGTGTGAAAGGGAATTTTTTCCATGTGTCTGGACATTTTAACCATGGATTTTTATTAATCTAATACGTTAAACATTCACAAACTCGTACTTGAACACTGAGAAAATGTAGTAGTAAACACTAAATTCGAAATCCAACAAAAATTCTAACACAATAATTTTAAACTCCTTTGAGGCGTTCTTCTCGATAACATGGTTAATCAAATCATTTGGATTGCCGACAACAAATAGACCGTTGATCTCAAGATCAATTAGTATTACCGCAGACTAATTAAATAATTAACAAATTGATATATCCAATTAATTTAATTTTACTTTTATACCCCACGCATGGTTGGCAATAAAAGTTAATACTATTCTTAATCTGTACGTTCCGATAAATCATTTTTTCCAAGTTTTAAACTATTAATTATGACCCTTAGACCTCCAATAGAAAAATCAGTGATCTGACAAAAATAATATCAGAATTCCCCACCTACAGCTTATAATTACGTAGTAGAGATCACACCGTGTATTTTGTGCATAAAAAATGTTGAACAAATTAATTTTTTTTTTAGTTCACGTTACAAGTATCATATAAATCAAACCTGGCATAGAATCTAGGGATTCAAATTTTGACTGATGTATCGAATGCAAATAATTAATTTTACTTCGGCATATGTTTATTGAAGAATTCGAGGAGCAGATCGATTGTTTCGTCAACTTTCTTCCGATGAACCTCATTAGTGAAATCTCCTCGAGCTCCAGCAAATCCGTGAAATATGTCATCAAATCGAACATGGACACAGGAATCCTCTCCCAATTTTTCCTTCACGATTTTTTCGAATGGGAGCTATTTCAGTTACAACAAAATGAAATAATAAAAAGACGATAGATAATAGTTACAGAATACTGCCAAATTTTGCGTAATCAAAACATACCAAATCGGGTTCGTCCTTCGTTGGAACAAGCAGAACAGGGATCTTAACATTATTGGCCTCCTCAATTTCAATCAATGCTGGATGGATTAACCCTGCAACTTTAATCTCTTCTGCAAGATGTTGTGCCGCGAGAACTGACATTTTTCCTCCAAAGCAAAATCCAAAAATTCCGAAGGAAGTAACTCCTTGCTCCTTGTAATGCGCCAGCAAATTTAGAATGTCAGGTTTGACCACGTTCTCCCAAGACCCAGCTGTCAGCATCCAAGGTTTGATCGCGGTAGGACTGAAATATACAAATTAAACTGGTTAATCAAGAGATAGATTTTCTTTGAATAGGGTGACCCATTTTCAATGTCTGTCTACATTCAAATATACCGATTTTATGACGTCACCCTGTATATTGTACATTTTATCCCGATAGGATCGGAACACCTCTCAAGAAAATTAGCACTCATGTGCATGACCCCAAGAACGTTCACATTGATATTTTCTGTTGTGAAGTTCAAAATTTTTGTATTCTGGAGATGGATTGTTTTACTAGAATTTTGTGAGGAATCCAAATATGGAAACATCCTGACTGAAGATACAAGGTCTGGGAACGTTCATTGGGTGAATGAATCTCCTTTCATTTTTTTGAAGAGGTATTCAGTTACTATCGGGATACACGGTACAAATTATTATTATTATTGCAAAATTCATTACTCTTTCGGTGGGAAATCGTCCACTGGCCATGGTGCCCCACGGAATACATCTGGGATGACTACACGGTATCCAGAAGTTGCAACAATATCAGCAAATTGCTTTGGATTTGGTGTCATTCCAAAAATGTCGTAAATCAGAATCAACAACCGCTTTGAAGACTTATCGGCTGTCTCGTAAATATCCAAGTCACCGAGTTTAATTATTTCACCTTTTGGGGAATAATCGGACTTGATTGGTGGTCTTGTACAACATTCTTCAACGAGTGACATTTTTCGTGTTTAGGTTTATGAAGAAACTGAATAATAAATTGTCACTGGAGAATGAGAATGATTGGGGACACGTAGATTTGGTTAGAATCGATCGGTTCGGTTTCCACGCAACAACTAACTCGACAAGAAAGGTAAGGAGTCACGTTGAAATGAAAGAAAATTAAAGGTTTTGCCTTTGAGGATATGATATTGACTGGACTCGGATGGAGTAAATTGGATTATCGTATCCTCCTTCCGACTTATTTCTTGTCTGTCTCGAATTCATGGTCTTGTAGTCATCCCAGCTCACCAGAGTGATCATCAAAGCTCCTTATTTGTCCCACTCGAAATTTTCCATGCGTAAATAGAACCTATAAGATCTCCAAGTGTATTAGAAAACACGAGATTTGTTTCTCACAAGGGAGAGTCATCACATGTATACCAGGACCGAGATCCGACGCACAATTTTCTGAATACAATGGCATTCCCTGATTTGTTTCTCAAAATAATAATTTCCACCCAAGTTTTGAGTTTCTTAAAAATCTGGATTAAAAAAATTATTTTGAGTTTTTTTCAAAATTCTCTGTAATGCATTTACTGGGCATCTGTCAACATTGACGGAAATTAAAAATCCCCGTAAGCAGCATATGATTTTGCCGTGATTTCTCAATTTTCAGAATCTTTTTGACCTTATTTTCGGAGATGAGCCAAAAACAAAGTACTCCATTTGTGCAGGCGAATCTTAACGGATACCCACTCAGGAGATGCCAATGCATTAAGAAATTTGGGTATCGGGTCTAGGTCCTGGTAGGCATGTGATGACTCTCCCTTGTTAGAATAAAGACAGTGCAGTGCACTGCACATACCTGTCAACCTGTTTATAACATGAAATTGGTTTGCGAAGCGTGGTGCAAAAGACTTTGTTATCTAGTTACACAATGGCACTCAAGGATTCGGTTACCTGAATGGTTGCTAGGTTTAAAATGTCTAATTATTGCAAATTAAGAGATGCCGCCGCTGGCATTTCAGAATCCCGGCTTGGCGTGCATAATGCTTTTAAGGAAGATATAATTCATGCAAGATGCTCGAGGATGTTGACGGTAATCGATTTCTTCTATTGTTTTCGTAGTCAGGGTGTTGGTACACGGGATCAGAATCTCCCATTTGTCTCGGCATTCTCATGTTTGCCTGTAATGCACTGTGAACAAAAGCTTATGAATCACCCCGTACATTCTTGATAATGCTTAGCTTTATTAAAATTAAGCAATATTATTTTTCGATCGCTATATACACAAAACACAAAACAAATTATATCTGTAATGTTATGTTCTCATTACTTTTTATAAGTCCTGGTACATTTCCCAGCGTCACAATAATAAAAAGACTTGTACTAGGAATTATCACTCAGGTTGATTTGTGTAAACAGTCAACTCCCCATGTCATCATTAAAGCTTACCAATTAAAATTTAATGCACCATTTAAAACAAGCCGGGAAATTAATGAACAAATTAACAGACCGTCAGATTAAACCGTATGTGATGCTTGACAATACGTCTACGAAGAATATCAATAAGTGCAGTTTTTATATTCGACAACCGTAAATACGCACTTCGATTGAACTAGCAATTCAAGGAACTAAAGAAGAATGGATTAAACATTTATCCCGCTTCGGAAAATTTTAAATCGTCCAGAAATGAAAATTGATTTTAAGGTAGTGATTCCGATCTCACACTGTATTCCAGAATGTAACGATCCTGGACAATCATCGTCTCAGATAGGTAAAGATTTTTATCAGAAATTATGATATAACATGAACACAACACAGGAAATCCAATGATCAATACCACGATATGTCAGACGACTGGGATTAAAATTCATGAATTCATATGAACTAATGATATAGTTGTAGAATGGATTATCTAAAACTTTAATAGCCAAATATCATATTCCTTAAAAAATTCAAATATAGTCTAGAAATCAAATTAAAAAAATATAACTTATTTCGGCATGTGTTTATCAAAGAATTTAACTACGAGTTCAATTGTTTCGTCAACTCGTTTCCGGTTCAGTTCATTAGTGAAATCCCCTCGGGCGCCAGCATATCCGTGAAACATGTCATCGAATCGAACATGGACACAAGAATCCTCACCAAGCCTTTCTTTCACGATTTTTGCAAACGGTAGCTGTATCAAAATAAGCCGCGGTCATAAATTTAATATCATTATCAGATATTTCAATTATAGTATTAGATATTTGAATTCACCATATCAGCCTCGTCTTTCGATGGAACAAGAAGTACTGGAGATTTGACTTGATTGGCTTCGTCGATTTTGATCAATGACGGATGAATTAATCCGGCACCTTTAATATCTTTAGAAAGTTGAGTAGCCGCCAAAACCGCCATTTTCCCGCCAAAACAAAGTCCAAAAATCCCAAAAGATGTTACTCCCTGGTTCTTATAAAAAGCGATTAAATTCACAAGATCGGGTTTGACTACGTTGTCCCAAGATCCAGCCTTCGCTACCCAAGCTTTGATTTCAGTACGACTGTGGAAAAAAATATTACTTCACAATACCAAAAATCCGAAATAAAATTAGAACAAAGGACGGAATCTCTTACTCTTTCGACTGAAAGGTTTCTTTGGTCAGAGGTTTCCCACGAAAAACATCCGGGATGACTACTCGGTACCCTGAAGTGCTAACAATGTCCGCGAACTGCTTCGGATTCGGGGTCATTCCAAAAATGTCGTAAATCATAATCAAAAGTCTTGTTGGAGTCTTGTCAGCCGTTTCATAAATGTCAAAATCCCCGAATTTTATTATTGCACCTTTTGCGGTATAATTCGATTGAACTGGGGGTCTCGTGCAACATTCTTGAACTAGTGACATTTCCGTGTTTTGGTTTTTAGTGAAAAGAAATGCGAAGGCTAATATGATGAACAGCATGGATCCGTTTGGTTTTCAGAGAACAGCCGGGGAGAAAACAGACGACGCAAGGAAATTAAATAATATCGATTTCGTTTGAAGACACGATAATTGACTGGAGTGCTTGACGTTTGACGGAGCAACTTAAATTTTCACACTCTCGCTCCCGATTTTTTTCTCGTATGTCTCAAATTCAAGGTCTCGTATACGTCCACCAGATCAAAATAAATAACCTTGCGTTTATTTCCATATACAAAGTTGCACAATAATACAATTATACAGTGTATTAGTGAATGGGTTGATATAGTGTGTAAGACTAGACGGCAGTGTGGTTTGAGTTAGTTGGACCACCCCAGTTTGTATCATTGTTTACTGTTAAAATTAAACGGGAAAAATAATACATCTGTCATTTCTAACTTCTGGCATCCCAATGATTTTCGGATATACAGTGGCCAATACTTAATTTTTTTTAAAATGAAGAAATTTCAAAATTGATACACCAGTGGCAACTCACAATTTCCAATCGTGACTACATACCACTTAATAGCTACAAAATTTTCTTTAAACTTTTTCAAATTCATTCTCATCTTATATTATATAATATGTAAAATGGTCAAAATTTAATTACTTCCAGCCTAGTCACATAGAACCGGCTTGTGGCCCAATTGACCGCACATACAGCGTGGTCCAACTTGCCCATCCGTGGGGTAAGTTGGCCCATTTTTCTATTTATAGAAATTAAATATCTGATGCAATATATTTTGACAAATATATTTCAAAAATAGGCAATATGTACCTAAATACACACCAATGTAGAATGTCTCCGAGGTGAAGTGACTTACTTTAAAATAATTACACTAGGTCGCTTGCAACTTGCAATTCAATTCCGAAAATGTTCCAACTAACCCCACCCACCCCCTAAGGTGTCAAAACACTACGTTATTGAACATCAAAAACTGATCGAGTACTGCAAAATCCGCTGTTTCGCTTCCACAGAGAAGCCAAGGTTAAAACATTTAGGAATGTCAACAAGTGCCCTGGTAACGATTATGAAAATTAAATCGAATTTTCGTCTTCCTTACTTGTAAAATCTAAAGATTCCAACCATGAGAAACTGAGTGAGCTTACTAATAATTGTATTTGACTACAGAGGAAATTAATGATGACCTAAATAAATAATCGACAGCTGATCGGCCCATTCTAGCGAGTAGTCAACATCTATTTCAAATATTCCGGGTTCAACTTCGTCGCACTGATTCGTAATTTGTCGTGACTGGTCTAGAAGCTTTTCTGCACTCGGGTATCGCTACTAATAGCGGGTACCTTCCCTAGGCCAAATAGAAAGCAACACAATCTCCAAAGAAGATGCGACGTTGTTTAATTGCTTATGTCTTATGGCGAATACAAATTATTGAAAGTGAGGTATTTCAATTATCTTGGCCGCGATATCTCAGCCAGATTATTATCGTTTAGTTTTACGGAGATTCAAAAATTTATCATCTTCAGCCCACATGGGTTTCTTAATTCTTTAGGAAATGACAAATGAGTTCCTGAAAGGTGAAAGTGAATAATAGAATTTGTCCGATCATTCTTATTGGAGCGATGATCACATCTGTATTTCGTATAGTCCCTGTTTGTTTATTTCATATCAATTTGTCCAATTTACTCATTTCCACAATTGATCATTAAAATAATAATTTTTTTTGAAAACGGACACCGGAGTAAAGAAATCTATCTTAAAAATATCCGTGGATATTTAACAGCGACGCACGTATGTAATTTGATGTTTTGAATTACAGAACCAATTTTCTTTATCTCGACATTTAGTTCCAAAATTATATATGGATGAAATATAAACTTCCCATGTAATCTGTGCCTCCAGAGGACCAGGACTCCGTTGCAGCGCAGTGGCAGTGGCAGAGTTTCCTTTTTATATTGTGGGCTCAATTCCTCGGGCAGATATGGTTTGAAGATGTTGAAACACTTGCGAGTTTTTCTTCCACGTCTTTCTACGCGTCGTACTTTGCTGTCACCGGATTATTATTAAAAGATTCCTCAATTTGAAGTTTGATTTATAGTTCATAAAGGATTGACATTGTAATCTAATTGCTGCGATATTTCGGATGTTCACACTAAACATCCGAGACTGGAAACTCAAGCGAAGTTTTAGACATCAAAAATTAAAATTTCGTTTCGCAATGTGTAAATCTGTCATGGATTCCTCAATTGATTGCAGTCTTATAAATTATAGATATACAAGTTGATTTTAGATTAACCTTGCCCGTTCTGTCATAGCATTGGAACCGAATGAGGGTGGAGTTTAATTAATGATTTTAACTGAACTCACAACTTCAGACAATTAAAACAAATTGTTCTGACCGCTCAAGAATTCTAAGAAATATTTCAGAAACCTCACACATGATTGATGTCTAACCGACTTGGTATTTCTAAAGTATATGCAGAAAATTGAAATGGCTTATATTAAATACGACTTGCATTCCTGCACATAAATGTTTTTTAAAAAAAATTTAGAAATAAAAAATAATAAGATAATTTAATAAAGATGAAAAAACTTGGTTCAATAATCTTGTGGGGCATTAATCCTGAAAACTCTAGTTCTGGAATTTCAAACCTCACGAAACCATTTGATTCTTTATAGTGTGTGCATTATAACAGCTGTACAAACTTCGTGCTGAGACTCTAAGAAGGGAGTTCGATTACCAAAGCAGACATGGTAGACCCAATCGTATAATGGAAATGAATGTTCATCCACAAAGAGAGATTTCTACGAAGAAGAACGTAAGGACGGATAATTTGTAATCTCGGTGTACTGTGATTTAATATTTCGTTAAAATAGTAAACTATTTTTTGTATTTTTACTTGCTTTCTAATTCTTGGAAGTGTAAGGAGCTTATTTGCTCTCTATATTTCAGCATGGGAGATCCCGTACGATTCCATCAGAAAGTTGTGTCATGAACCTAATAGTATTTCAGACTTACTTTTTGGAAAATTTTGAAATCTTTAAAATATAGGTCACTGTGTAGGACAGACATTTTTATTCGATGCTTTGTTCGTCCTTTGGCCGCCAAATCAATACTTCCTCGATAAAATAATGTAGAAAGATCTAAGACCACAAGAAACAACTTAAAATTGGCATTGCTTTTAGTGGAATTCGAGTACAATTTAATGGGATTCACGATTATCCGTACCAACAATTATAGTTTAACAGTTTATTGTGCCAATAAAAATATTTTTTTGAACAATTAGATTAGCAACGAATGACTGCATGACCAATTCAATGAGATCTGAACTCAATAGTTTAATCCATTGTTAAATACTGATTGCGTTATACGATGCTTTAACTAAAGGTTTTGAAATCAAATATTAAATTCTTCAATGAAAATTTTGGAATATACTTTACACAAATCTTATTTTGGGATATGTTTATCAAAGAATTTGACTAGAAGTTCAATTGTTTCGTCAACTCGTTTCCGGTTTAGTTCATTAGTGAAATCTCCTCGGGCGGCAGCATATCCGTGAAACATGTCATCAAGCCGGATGTGAACACAAGAATCTTCTCCCAATCTTTCTTTTACAATTTTTGCAAACGGTAGCTGTATCAAAATAAGCCGCGGTTATAAATTTAATATCATTATCAGATATTTCAATTATAGTATTAGATATTTGAATTCACCATATCAGCCTCGTCTTTAGATGGAACTAGAAGTACTGGAGATTTGACTTGATTGGCTTCATCGATTTCGATCAATGACGGATGAATTAATCCAGCTCCTTTAATGTCTTCAGAAAGATGGATAGCCGATAAAACCGACATTTTTCCGCCGAAACAAAATCCAAAAATACCGAAGGATGTTACTCCCTGTTTCTTGTAATGCGCAATCAAATTCACAATATCAGGTTTGACTACATTGTCCCAAGACCCTGCCACCTTCACCCAGGCGAAGAGTTCAGACATACTGTACAAGAATTTCCAAACTTACAAACCAAAAATTCAAAATATAATTATATAGAAATATCTTACTCTTTAGGCGGAAAACCTTCCTCAGGATACGGCTTCCCACGGAAGACATCAGGAATGACAACTCGGTACCCAGATGTGCCAACAATATCCGCAAATTGTTTCGGGTTTGGGGTCATGCCAAAAATGTCGTAAATCAGAATTAAAAGTCTCTTCGGTGTCTTGTCAACCGTCTCATAAATGTCCAAATTCCCGAGCTTAATTATTTCACCTTTTGGGGAATAATTGGATTGAACTGGGGGTCTTGTACAACATTCTTTAACGAAAGACATTTTATTTTAATTGAAAATAATTTCAACTGGAGAAGAGTTTGATGTGTGAGAGTAGACTAACTTGAAATACATGCGAACAGTTGAATATAAAACAGACACCGTGGCTCGAGGCACGTATACAAAATGAGATAAAGAATTAATGAATACTGTATGCACACAATTGATGATAATTGTATGGCCAGAGTGAATTAAATTATCGTGTTGGCTTTAGACGTCTGTCTCTTAATACAAGGTCACAGAGACTGTGCTAAGTCATCCAGCCTTGCGGGTATTATGTAATACCGGTTTTCTTATACTTATAGAGTGAAGCGTGAATTTTCACTAAGTTCCATGATTTACATAAACTCCAACCTATGTGAGTGAAGTGCATTGATGTCACCCGCATTTGTGTGTATATAGTGTACGTTCATAAAATTTTACCACTTTTTACCAACCGCTAGATTAAATTACCATAACGCTCACGTGGATTAAGTGAAGACTTTGATTCTTTTGAACTTAGAACATCGCTATTTGGTGTACGCGAAGTCCGATGAAATTTCGTATAGAGGGTTAGATTTGCTTGGAATTACAATTGGACTGGATATTTTCACTACTACTCGGATACAGAATCGAAATCATGCCAACGCCTTCGAAAAATATCAATTAAAGTGTGTATTGAAATTATACAGAGAATCGTTGTACAGAGGTTCGTTTTAACAAAAGAAAGTTCATAGGATCTGGTAATAAAGCGAAAACTGAAACTCCTTGATGTTTACGAGTAGTGAAATATATTTTCTTTTCATTTAACTTGTTGGGCAGTCTATCGACAGAAAAATTAATGAAACATTTGTATTAAATATTCATTTATAACTCATAAATTCATTTCAAAATACAAAGGAACTGGAATAGAATATTTCATAACCTCTTCCGAAATCCGAATTGTACCATTCATTTGCATAGAATATTTTCCTAATTGCCTATCTTTATTATGATTCCGAAGTGTGTCGTAATTATATTCTGAATGCAGAATAAAAGAAACTTATAATCGGATTAAGTCTGTAAAAATATATAGACTGGTTTTCATCAGAGAAAGTACCACACACTTAAAAGTTGTACCAAAAATTAAAATTTCTTCAAACGTGGGCAAGTCTACAAAAGTTCTCAATTTGAGAAGAAAAAAAATTGCAGTACTTTTAACGTTGCTCGGTATTGCTTTGAAGTTAAACCATTGCTTGATTCACTTTAAAGTAAGGTAAGGTCTTGAGATGAGAGGTGAATGAATTTGATCTCAGAATTCATTATCAATGTACCACTTGTCGTCATTTTATTTTTCATGTAATCGTTTGAAAATTGGTTTTGGTAGCATTCCAATGGTAACTACTCGCCGCTTCAATTCTAGAGTGCACTTAACATTATACCAATCCACTGTGGTAGGGGATGTCAATCTATTGGAAAACATTTATTAAATGAATTATAATATGAAGAATAGCTAGGTGCCAAACTCTATCCACAATTAGTGCCCAATATTAGGTAATATTTAGCATGATTGTACAGCAAATTCACTGTCGTTCGTCGAACACTCCTCGACCTTTGCTAAGGTTTGGACCTAATTCCGTGACCTTCCAAAGGGTAACACTAGGCAAATATGTGTTTGTTAGAACGTAGGGGTGCATTATGCGGTAATATTTTCTGAACTTCAGAAATAAGCAGACGAAACGTCCGATTTCGTAATGTTCCCTTTCCTACAAAAATTTTCCAGCTTTGTAAATCATGCTTTTGAACAAATTTTCCAGTTGCACTCCGATGTTTCAAAATTTTGCCGACACGTCTTATTTGTTACAAAATAACCTAATTCAATGACTATTAATTTAGATCACAGGAACAAGAATTCTAATTGTCTTGGATTCTCGCAACTGCAGGACTTGAAAATGCCATTTTCGGTAATTCCACACTTTGCAATAGCGTATCTATTTAGACAAAAATGAATCTTCAATTAGTTTTAATTTATTCATAGGCGTCAAAACAAAATTAAAGAAAGCGTAAAATCTTGAGTAAATAACCCCTTTAGAAGCTTCTGCATGTTTCCTATTTAGAAAATACTCTTGTTTGCAGCATAATAATTAGGGTAGGCAGGGCTAATTATTCCCACCGGGCTAATTATTCCCACTTTTCGTAAATTCCATTGCTCACTATACCCCAATGTCATAAAAAATAAAAAATTGGAACGGACGGAGAAAACTCACGTGTATCGCCGGCAAATACTCTGCCGGTAGTTCTTCAACTCA
>JAQFYE010001793.1:0-20966 GCA_034694305.1 Protaphorura glebata | reverse complement strand
TAAGTTTCCAATCAGTTAAAATTACTACGTAATTTGTTAAAAAACCAAGATGAGTTACTTATCGTTAGTGAATGAAAGGTGCTGTTGTAATAGTTCGATAGTCCAATGACCGAAATTAGTAAAAATTCTAAACCTCAACCAATATTTACCGGATGAAAATTGTGACGGACTGAATTTGAGTTCAATTTTTAAGACATGACGAGTATTGAACACAAATCCAATGAATTGCTTCGTTTTGTTTTCTTTTTGGTTCTCATACTTTTATTTGTTTTCTCTGTTAATTAGAATCCTATTTCTAAGTAGAATTTGTTCACCAAACCTTGAATCATAGAGTACGTAAGTCATAGTAAGAAACACCTAGCGAGTATTATGTAAAGCTTCTAAGGACCTCTAGTCATTTTTATATTTTATATGTGATATTAATAGTAAGTAGGATTTATTTATAATAAAAACTGAACACTTTTATAGTTTATTTCTCAAGCGATATAGTAAATGTAAGAATGAAACGTTTTATTTCTAGATTTATTTTGTCGGTGGGTTTTATTCCACGTAAGTATATTTGAGAAGGAGAAAAATTAATGGGAAAAGTGAGTTAAGGAAACATGTTTATGTGGAGTTGAATAATTTAGGAAGTATAATCTACTATAAGTCCGCACGATATCATCAGTTGTAATTTCGACAAAAGTAAACCTTCGTTGTATTGAGAAATTGATAAGAATCATGACAGACCAGCACTGAATTATTCAATTCCGTGGTATCCAAGGGAATGTTGCAACTGCAAATACTGGAAGGCAGTTCAGTTGTGGTCTCTGTCTAGTCCTGAAATGTTCATTATACTATTTGGTGATCGCACAAAGTGTAACGTCAGATTAAAAATTAGCGAATAGTTCAAATAAATGCAGGTTGAGTCATTACACGCGACATGATTTCTAAACCAGTACTACGATTGATCGAATTGACCGCGAATTTAGCGGTGAAAACTTATGGCGCTCCAATTAAGTTCGATTCCAAAACATTGAGAGCATCTGTAATTTTTTCAAGGAAAGATATTGTTCTCTGGAGAATATCAGTTCTATTGACAGCTCTGGGTGGTGCTATTGCACTGTTTCGATCCATCTGGCTCGATCAACGTAGAGGCGAATCCAGCATCATCATAGCCTTTCATTTCATATTTTTCCTGGCCTTTCTTCTCCCAGGAGCGGTGCAGTACACCTTGCTTCTCAAAGCGAATCAAGTCAAAATGTTTGTCAATCACTACATTAGCTATGCAGTTAAATTTCAAGGTAATTTGATAACATCTTTAATTCGTATTAAGCCACCACTAATTAATTTTTGTCTTTCCATGTCCAGAAAAGTATTCCAGAAAACACTTGTTCCAAAAAAGTAATTTGACGGAAACGACTATGAAACTAGGCGTATTGGTAGCGATGATTTACCCAATAGTCATCCTTCTATTCTTATATTTTTACTACTTTGGAAGTGGCAAATTCAAATATTTGGCATATTTCTTCTTCTTACCACCCGATGAACCAGGGGTCGGAGTCACGGTCTTCGTTTGCACTCTTTTGCTCCTATTCTTTTACCGTACTTTCATCATCTTACTCTTCGGGTTCTTCGTCGGAATCACTTACGTGGACCCAATCATATTCATCCTCAATGAAATAAGGTTTGTTTTTAATAAGGGAATTTGTGCCCCATTCCCCATTGGAATTTGCTGAATTTTTAATGTTTTGTGAATATTCAACCAGGAAATGTCCATCAGTTAAGCTATACTAAAAATAACCTAACTAAATACACTTCGTGACGTCATAAGAATTCGTGACTTCTTCTAGCGGCCAGACGGCTGAACTTTTGCAACCTCCACAAAAGTTCTGCAGAACATGGAGATGAACAACATGAAAACTTCTATTATTTTCCAGCGTTCTTATTAAATGTCTTAATTCTTTGCAGACCTCTGAAGACAAGTAAGCTGACCGTTAAACGACTTCGGCGTCCAGGAATGGCCTTGCACACCTACAGATGTGTCCAAGTGTTGATGATTGAAGCGAACCATATAATTTCTGTATTCATTCCAACAATCAAAACAACGCTTTTGGTTCTCAACATTGCCTGCAATGTCATCGTAATTCGCTATTATAGTGAGGTTGGGATAAGTGTGGCAGCCATTTTGCCTATCTCTATTGTCGTCTTCCTATTCCAATTATTCTTTTACATTCTGCTTGGAGAAGTATTTGAGTTGTCCACTAAATTTGTCAAAGGCTGGGAAAGGACTTTGGAAGGATTGGATTTTTTTAGTCGAAGAATGATGTCTAAATATTTAAAAAGTTGTAGAACAGTGAGATTTGAAATAGCATCGTTTGAGTTTTATAGAAAACCGACCAGCATTAAAATAGTGTCAAAAATTATATTCTACTCCGCGAAAGCTCTTCTTTTGCTCAGGGGAAAGTAGACAGAAGAAACACAAAGTTATAAAAAAAATGGAACTTCCATGCCGGAGAGAACAATTCACAATTAACTTATTTTTCAAAAAAGTTTCTTAAAAATAGGTTGTAATTCATGATACAGGCCTATCTTATTCGGTCAAATTTTTCAGGATTAGCTGTTGTAAACAAGTAGACCATGTTTTGAAAGAGGTATTCTAGAATTAAGTATTCATCCTATTCATACGATCCTCATACTGATAAACGTGTTTCCGGGTGGATAAATATTGCTGACTGGTGCAGAAATATAGAAAGTAATAATTTCAAGGCGAACTTATTTTGGGAATTTTGTGACACCTTAGATTGGGAAGCCCGTTCCTCGGAAGTTGATTCAATTAATTCATATTATGGTAAGAGTATTCAGGTGTGAAATTGCACGGTTCCAAAATATAAATTGAATCTTATCAAGACTGACATCGTCACATCTTATTGTTAGATTGAGATTTGATTAAACAGCAATAATTATGCGCAATTTTCAAAGCGGATTTAATTGCTATACGAGTGACTTTCTCTACCTATAAGCGCAGTACTGTCCGGGGGTAAACATTTCACTAAAACTATCTCAAATACGATCGGGGAATTATTGTTTATTATTCCTTTGAAGAATTCAGACGATATCAACAAAATTACACGAAGTACAATTTGCTACATTTTCCTTCGTGGAGAGAAAAGTTGTTTGTTTTTAACCTGCTAGAATTTCACACACATAGTCCTCAAAATAGAATTGAAATCGAACACCGACTGTATCGGATGAGCAATAAACAGTCGGAATCGGATAATAGGAAAAATATTAGATTTCGGTGTGAGAAATGCATATTAAAATTAAGGAGAAATGAGAATAACAATCCAAAAACATGAAGAAATAATTTTAATAGTTCATAAACAACTATTAAAATGTGAAACCGATCGAGAAATTTTTACAATGTGCAACTAGACAAGTACTGTGGAAAACTAAAAGTCAATCGCCTACGGATGATATGAATTAAATATTTAAGTGGTTAGTGCAAAAGTTGTTGGATTACGTGTATCACATTACGATCATTAGTGATAGGAACGCCCCTGTACAGTTTAAGGAAAGCTTTACATCTAGGAATTTGATATACGGACATAACGTAATGTTAATCAACTGAATAACAAATGTCATTTGTCAGCGGTAGGGCGAAATACTTTCTTCTTTTGGAGCGATGTATTCGAACAAAACTACATACAAACTGCAAGTAGGAACTTGATTAAGAATTGATGTCCGAAGGACACAGCAGTGGGAAGTTGTGGTAGGAAAATAAAAAAATTACTTTAAGATTATTTTTAGTTTACTTTGAAGCAATGTAGTAGTAACATAGTGTAAGGCATGTTACAATACGGATCGAATGATTTTCAGAGAACAATATTAATAGTCTGAAATACCAAAATGAAAGACAAACAAACTGCAATGCAAGATTAATGCTGAATAAAGTGTTACATTCAGTATTACATATTGACAATAAGACAAGGGCTGAACAAATCCTACTATTAATGTGCTCTAGAATTTGCCCTGAAATATTCAGTTCAATAAAATGTGAGGAATAATAGACAAAGCTACTATCCCAACTGCAATACACTCGTTAGTCCTAGCTGATGATTTAGTTGTGGTCTGGGTATTCGATTCGAAAGAAGTTAGGTTCGAAAACTGTTTTATACTCAGGACCTGTTCAAATCAATGAAGATCTGCTCTCCCACAGGTGAGTCGCCCCTCAGCAGCATATAACACTAACCTAACCTAAGCTCGGCGTTGTTTCTACTGAAGGTGATGAAGACTGTAGAGTAGAACTGGTTCCGTCGTTCTCCTCTGTTGTCGCTACGTCCTCGGTTTCGGTTGAGGACTTCTCGGTCACCACCGTAGTACCCCCAGATTCCGCGGAACTTGAAGCTACGGTTTCATCGCTTTCAGTGACAGTACTTTGCTCAGTTGTAGATGGTTCGGTTTCTGTAGTCTTCTCCGTTGAAAAAGTTGGGGATGTGAGTGGCGTTGTATCCGAGGAGGTCACGGTAGAACTTATCGTCGCTTCGGTTGTCACTGTTATTTCCGTCTCTCCACTTGGGCTAGAATTATCTCCGATTGTTGAAGGCTCAGTAACGGGTATCTCCGATATAGGTGAGGTTGGGGTTTCTTTAGGTTCATCTTCATCTTGGCGTGGACCAGCTATTATTTTGTCAACCAATACAAAATCCCCTTCTGTTTCAGCGCGGACTTCAATTCTAAACTAGAAATGAAAATCGGATCAGAATTTTACAAAAGTCTAGCGTAAGCAATGTCATGCAATTTATTCGTTAGAATCTTACTCTGGACATGGCTGATGGAAGATTAATAGACACACTTTGCCAACCGGTCTTGTCCGTACTTTTGAAGGTTGCAATCTGAGTCTCTCCCTCGTAAGTAAAGACATTGATTTCACCTCCATTGTACGCATAGTAATTGATCTGAACGTGTTCATATAATCTCCAGAATCCAGAGTATTCAAACAATACATACAATGTCTCAGCTGGTGGTGAAAAGAAATGCTTGTGTGGGAAGACCCATACGCCCTCTACACCTTCGAACTGATTCAGGTCGAAGTCTTCTGGCTTAGGCAAATTCAGAAGAGATTTGTTAATCTTTAGAGGGCCTTCGAAGTAATACAAGTACGTCTTTGATGTGACACTTTCAATTCTCCAATCCGAGGTGGAATGGAGCATTGTGTCCAACGTCAGATATGCTGGTCCTAATGTAGTTTCAGTCCCGGGTATGTCCGATATGGGTGAAGTTGGGGGTTCTTCCGTGACCTCTTCTTGTCTAGGACCAGCTATTATTTTGTCAACCAATACAAACTCCCCTTCTGCCTCTGCGCGAACTTCGACTCTAAACTAGAAATGAAAATTCAATCAGAATGTTGGAAATCTCTAGCGTAAACAATTCGTGCATTCTATTCGTTAGAATCTTACTCTGGACAAGGGTTTTGGAAGATTAATGGAGGCGATTTGCCAACCAGCCTTGTCCGCACCTTTGAAGGTTGCGATCGGACACTCGCCTTCGTAAGCGAAGACATTGATTTCGCCCCCATTGTATGCGTAATAATTGATTTGAACGTTTTCATACAACCTCGAGAATCCCGAGTATGCAAATAATGCATACAACGTCTCTGGCGGTGGTGAATAGAAATGCTTGTGAGGGAAAACCCATACGCCCTCTACACCTTCGAACTGATTCAAATCAAAGACGTGAGGGTTGGGTAAATTCAAAAGAGATTTGTTAATGTTTAGAGGGTCTTCGAAATAATACAAGTACGTCTTTGATGTAACACTTTCAATTATCCAATCAGTCGTATGGTTATTTCTGTCCAACGTCAGATATATTGGTGCGAATGTAGTTTTTGTCCCGGGAATTTCCGATATTATTGGTGAGGTTGGGGGTTCTTCAGTTGGCTCTTCTCGTCGAGGACCAGCTATTATTTTGTCAATGAATATAAGATCACCTTCTGCCTCGGCGCGAACTTCAATTCTAAACTAAAAATGGAAACGAAAATTAGATTTTGACAAAACTTTAAATGAAGTCTGGATAAACCGCACTGCCCTCCAAGATTATTTGAGTTGAAGTCAAAACTCGAACGTAGGAGTTCAGGTTAAAAGTTCGTAATGAGCATGTAAAGTACCGTCCGTAGTTGTATTATATGGTTCACTCAATGAAATCATGATAAACCTAGCATATGCGATTGCTCTCAAATCATTAATGAATGATACCCCCAGCAGTAGGTCATAATGTCAATCTATTGGAACACGTTTAATGTTTTAGACGTACAAGAGACATCCTTGGAGATAAAACACTCCAATGGTTAGCCCTAGTCCTAGGGAAGCTAAGGAAATATCAAAAGGATTGGTGTACCTCCAGGAGTAGAGTCTAGGACTAAGACCTCAAACTTTAGGCTAAGTATACCATCGAATTCATCTAATTCGACAATTTTAGTACTTCCAACGGTACTGTTAAACATATTCTAATGCTTCAAAGTATTTCCTAGTGTTAGGGGTAGCGTCGAATAGTGATTATTCCTGAGCAGACTTATCAAGTAGGAATAGTAAATCATGATATCATAGAGTATGAAGAATTATTTATTTCCTCCACATTTTCCAACTCCTAGAAACGTGACGCGAAGGTTTGAGCGCGCAAGGTTTGCTTTCCAGTCACATTAAGATGAGTGCCTCAGCTTTGAAAAGATATGGCGAGCCATAAAGCGATCGTAATTTCGATTGAGGATTTGGGAGCAGTACATGGTAGTGATCGATGAACACGCATTTAATTAGCTGCGATCTTCAATTTGTTCAGTGAAAGTCAAATTTTCCGAAACTAGTCAAGCGATATCTCAAAGAAAAAAATATAGTGAAAAAATGTCGTTGGTTGATTTTTCGAAAAACAAAAATTCCGTTCAGATTTAATAGATAGATAAATAGAGACTAGCTTCATTTGGTCCGAAATTTCAGAATCAACTGTTATAAATGAACGGAACTTCCCAGTATGTTTCAGTAATTAGCTGTCTAAAACTCCGTTTCTAATAGTCTTTCATTTGCCGACTTTACAGCATTCATGAGCGACTTTACGCGAAGCGAATTTGTAAATGGAATTAGCTCTCTAGATTCGTTCTAGGATTCTCCACAAATTGCCTACCTCAGCTTTTATCCTTCCCCCGACGAGGCCACAGGGAGGAGGGTCAAATGTTATGCGTCACCTGTATATTCGTAATCAACTTACATTGGCCATACCAGATGGGAGGTCAATGGATTCATTCTGCCAACCAGCCATGCTCGAACCTTTGAAGGTTGCAATCGGTGTGTCGCCTTCGTAGGTAAAAACGTTGACTTCACCTCCCTTGTACGCATAATAATTTATTTGAACGTTTTCATACAATCGGACCCCAGAGAATGCAAATAATGCATATAACGTCTCAGCTGGCGGTGAAAAGAAATGCTTGTGAGGAAAGACCCATACGCCCTCGACACCTTCGAACTGACTCAGGTCGAAGTCATCAGGATTAGTCAAATTCAAAAGAGATTTGTTAATATTTAGAGGGTCTTCAGAGTAATACAAGTACGTTTTAGATGTAACACTTTCTATCATCCATTCCGATGTGATATTGTCCTTTGTGTCCAACGTCATAAAATGTGGCGCAAAAGTAGGATAAGTTCTGAAGGTAGAGGTCTCCTTGTATGCAGAGGTAGCGCGCAAGGAAACTAATTTACCTTCGGTGTCAACTTCCTCCATTAACTGAAACAAAAAATAAAAGTTAGCTTCTACTCTATGGAACGCACATTTTCTTGAAGGCAAACAGTGCGGCATTATGTTTTTCCAGTTTCAAGATTCAAATCTTACAGTTTCTTCTCCATATTGCAAGTCCGAGTGGACTAAGGAAACGAAAACTGTTAGTATAAGCCAATTTATTATGTTAGTTAAACGGAAACTCATTTCTGCTTATGTTCGGTTAAGCGCTCTAGCAACAGGCTTTCCGTAAGTAAGTAAACTGCTCTGGTGTCTTATTCTAGTGTACAAACGTGTAATTGTACCGAAAGGGAATAACTCACTGTAACGTCTCAATTTCAAATTATGTGAATTCGATGGAAATCTGAAACCACTCGAGTTAATTATACATATTATCTCATACGAGAAAATAATTACATTAATTTTTAATGTTCGATTCGGTAGAAATACTTGTAATTGTTATCCGAGTTATGTTTTACTTGCCCTTTGTTAACCCGCCGAGCCGACACGGGGGAAAATAATATTTTATTTGAGAGTGATCCAGACAAATAATTTTGTTTCAATTGCTAGTCCATGGATCACTCCTTAGTCACATGAATTATTAATTCCAATTTTTAATTTGTCCTGTCAAGAGATGTATCATGTCCACTAATTGAGAAACTTATGCTTAGGTTTTCGGCCAATTAGCAAAACTGTGCAAATGTTAATAATTGCATTGAAAAGGAAATATAAATATGACCGTCTGCTGTGGACATGAAATTTTCCCACAATTCTTCCTTTGCCGGCACGTCGGCTCATTTCAAAGTTACTATTTATGTCAAGTAATTCGCTAAAGATAATTTTACTCATGTCTGACTTTTCCCTCGGCAATGACTGAAATACAATGTTGTAAAATCTGGATGCACTTGAATTCGTTCACCTTTATCCTGCAGCCAGACTAACAAGTAAACCTTTTCCGATGATAAAAACCAATCGATCCAAAAACCATTCAGAAAGGTCAAACCAGGTGTCCCGGCCTTCAGAATAAAGGATTTGTCGGCAGATAAAATTTTTCAATTTTTTTCGAAAAAGATTTCAATTTTGGCATGGGACATAACATGTAAATTTTTAATGAAAACTTGGTCCCCCCCCTTACCATTTTTCAAAAATTGAAGTTTCGAAATTTTTTATGCGCAATCATTCTCATGTGTAACTGACATTTCTATGGCCCACTTCTTAAGTTTCAATAAAATCAAAAAGACGGTACTGAGGAATGTTGCCGCATAAAAAATTTCGAAACTTCAATTTTTGAAAAATGGTAAAGGGGGGACCACGTCTTCATTAAAAATTTACATGTTATGCCCCATACCAAAATTGGGATTTTTTTCGAAAAAATTCAAAAATTTTATCTGCCGACGAATCCTTTATTCTGAAGGTCAGGACACCTGGTTTGACCTTTCTGAATGGTTTTTGGTTCGATTGGTTTTTATCATCGGAAAAGGTTTACTTGTAAGAAGTGTATGAAAGGAAGCTCGTACAAAATAAAAGAAATTATGTAATGCTCACAATTCTAGAAATTGAATTTTAATGATTTTTTGTGATTTTACAATTTTTAATTACAGCACACAATTAATACGAAAATTTCCCATAACTCAAAATAAGGGCACATTTATTGAAGACAGTAAAATAATATAATGTAATGTAATGTAAGCCAAACTAGGGTTTCTAATCTGGAACCTAGAGATGCAGAACTAATGCCTAACCCTTCAGTTGTTTCCGTCGGATATTTGGTATGGCTGAAATCTGTGGTGGGAGTTAGATCAGGTGTAATCGCGGTAGAACTTGTCGTCACGTCGGTTGTGGTTGGTGTTTTCGTCCAATCGTCAGGATTCGAACTGTCTATAGTTGAAGGCCCAGAAACAGGTATCTCAGATATAGGTGATGTTGGGGGTCCTTCAGTTTTTCCTTCATCTTGGCGTGGCCCAGCAATAATTTTGTCAATAAATACAAAATCACCTTCTGCCTCTGCACGAACTTCAATTCTAAACTGGTAATGGAAACAAAAATCAGAATAAAATATGAACATAGCACGCCGCCCTCGAAATAAATGGCAACAACTTTCGAAGGCTGATGTAAACAATGTGGGCGATGTATTCGCTGTTATCTTACCTTGTACGAAGTAGATGGGAGGTTAGTGGAACCATTTTGCCAGCCAGTGCTACTGCCACCTTTGAATGTTGCAATCGGAGTGTCGCCTTCGTAAGTAAAAACGTTGACTTCACCTCCCTTGTACGCATAATAATTTATTTG
Source organism: Protaphorura glebata (assembly GCA_034694305.1). Classification (NCBI taxonomy): domain Eukaryota; kingdom Metazoa; phylum Arthropoda; class Collembola; order Poduromorpha; family Onychiuridae; genus Protaphorura; species Protaphorura glebata. The sequence continues at coordinate 10,937 of JAQFYE010001793.1, read as the reverse complement.
AATGTTTTCATAGAATTTTGACATTCCAGAGTATGCAAATAAGGCAGACAATGTCTCAGCCGGTGGTGAAAAGAAATGCTTGTGAGGGAAGACCCATACACCCTCTACACCTTCGAACTGATTCAGGTCAAAGCCTTCAGGCTTAGGCAAATTCAGAAGAGATTTGTTAATCTTTACAGGGTCATCAAAATAATATAAGTACGTCTTTGACATGACACTTTCAATTATCCAATCTATCGTGCTGTGATTATATATGTCCAACGTCATACGTGGTGGTGCCCAAGTAGGATGAGTTCTATAGGTCTCCATGTTCTCTACTTCCGAACTGGGTATTCTCATTTGTCCATTGTTCTGATCTAAATTAATGTCTTCTGCACCACACAAAATTACAATTGAGTACACTAATATACAGCTACTCCACAAAATATGCATCTCAGATATTCTGGTCTTCAATTGAAGATACAAACTAAATCAATGATGTTAAAAGAAAATTGTACACTTCCCTAGGAGGAATAGTTAAGAATGAATGCGCATCCAAATACAAATTAATCAGCAATAGTGTTTTTGTAGGTGGGTTTCTGCAGGTACTGGAGGACTATGACTTTGTTGCCTACAGGAAGCCGTGTGAAATTTTAACAGGCTAGTAATATTTTTACTCGTTATTAATAATTAGCTTTACAATTGCCCAGACTGAATTTTCTCGGTGTAAATTAATTGAGCGTGAAGTGGATCATGTTTGATAATGACAAGGCGCAGACGATAAATTCCTTGTCCGAGTTCTTCTCCAATTAGTTGTATACAATCCACAAAATTGTAAAAATCATGCCTTGTGCTAGGAATTTGATTTGACCTGGTCCACTAGTAGTACGATTACTTCATAGCTTCGTCCACGAAATTCTGATTCTAATATTAATTTCTACTCGCCTTCAAGTGTCAATTTGTGATGAGAACGTTAGAAATAAATCATTCAAATATTAGCCTGCAAATAACGTATTTCTCTAACCGTTAGAATTTGAGTATTCAAGCCTACCAACTGTTAGGACTTAATTAATCGATCTCTCTCGAATACTTTGGACTTGAATTGGCGGCGCCGATTAAAGGCTTTCCTGGGTGTAATTTGACACTACGCGGAGATTAGTGTGGAGTGCCAATTTGATTGACAGCTGGGTGTTTCACTGAACAACTAGTAAACTCTTTGAACTTCAGCCGCTTTTAATTAACGTGAATTACTAATTCCATATGCTTAAAAATACAACATGTACACAATGTTGTCCACCCTGTCATCCCGAATGTAGGAGAACAATTTTCACTTTAGAAAAAAAAACTTCTAAATCATTCTGGTTATGTTTTAAAATATACGAAATTCATCCGAAACCTCTTTTTCTTCCACCTAAAGGTCATTCATATTGAATTCAAGTTAACCGCCAGTGTGCAAATGATATTTTGCTTACTCTTAGCTGTAGGAGCCATTTTGCCAACACTATTCAAGTGAATTTTTATCATGATCTGGACGAGATAGGTCACTGAATGACCTCCTGATTAATGTTGTAGAAGAAAAACTTAAGTTGCAAATTGTTAAGGAATGAAATTAAGTCACTTTGAAATAATTAGAACAGTTGTTGATAGATTAGAAAATATTGGGGGAAAAGTACACAATTTCTTTCTGTCTTTATGAATTTCGAATGTAAGGAAACCTTTGGATGGAATACATAATATAACTTGTGTGATTTTTTTGGGAAGTCATCGTCAGAAACCGAAATCAGTAATGGTTTTTTATGCTAAATTTCAGTTTTGTGTGTTGCCAGCTTTCAATTAACGCTGTAATACTCGCGGAATGCGTATCAATTTTTAGAATATTCTAATACACGTCACATGTAGAATTCATTACGTTAGTACTATACAATGACTTTGCTGACTCCCCGTACGACGTCAATGGAATAAATTTAATACAATGGAATATACCGTTCATGAGTGTCATAATTTCTTTCAAAGGTCTAATAAAAAAAATTCATCATCGGTGTTGTTGGTACTAGTGGTTCCTTACAACGCTGCGTTATGCTCACGCCATCCTTGTCATTATCGTCTGCGGAAATTACACGAACCCCTTTTAAAATTGAATTTATGTCTAATTGTTTCAATCACTTTCACTTCATGGGACTCGTGGGGGCATTGCATTGCACTGTGTAGCGTCAATGAGTTGACCTCGACTGGTGCAGTGAAATTGAGAAAATCGTGAAGACATTGAGTTTCTTGTCTCTTCCTCGTAGTAGTCACCTCATAGTTCCACATCAAGCTGTTTCTGATCTGTTCCGTGAGCCAACATGAGTATTCAAAATATCAAGGAAAACATGGACCAAAAGCCAAAGAATCAGGATTTGGAAGAGCCGAAGATGATTCGAATGGGCGCGGAAGTTGGGACGTATTATTTTGTATCTGACCCAAGAAGAGGTGGTCAACATTCCCAAGGACACTCTCCAACTTCCCTCAAGGAAAGATTGACAGGCTTGAGTAGTCTGTACCAAGATGAAGCTGCAGGCGAAACCTCAACTCAGCCAGGACCAGGAAGTCAACAAAAGAAGAAGGAATCACACAATTTGGCCATCAAATAACTACAAAGCTGCTCCAAGAGGTGTATCACCGAGATTTTACTAGATTACTACTTAGAGATTGAACTTCACATTTAATACTCAAAATATCCGTCAACTTGCAAATAGTACGACTAGCTAAGCAATATGAGATGCGACCTGCTGACACTAATTTACACATTTCTTGTTTAAGAAAATTAAGAACAATTCAAGTCGACTATGACTTGTAGCCAAAATATAATCAAATTAATGTTAAAATAACGTATCCGCTAATTAAATCTGGTTAAGAATACAAGACGAATTTGTAAGTCGAAACAAAAAGTTCGTCGTAATATAAGCCTGGACTTTTATTCCGTTATTCATGGTAATTCAGTCATGAGGTTCCAATGCAACTATACTTTTCTCAATACAATCATTTATTATTTTTTTTGTAAAAATGAACCGAACATATTAATTTACCTTGTGTAAATAGTAACCAATGGCAAGAACATAATATTTCGATTTAGAATAAAAATATTTTCTAATAATATATTAATGAATTAAAATATTGGATTAGTTGGAAAAATTGAATGTGATAAAAAAATTAAAATTGTAGCAATTCAATTCAATGAAATCCACCGTCTCTTGATTCACTGGAGAAGTTTGCCTTTAATTGGATTTTTGGATTGGATGTAATTTTAATTAAGTCATCAAATTCTTTCACTACTTCCTCGGAAAGCCGAATCTCTCGAAGGCACCGGTTGGAATCAATACGTAATAGAATCTCTGTGGCTATCCTGTCAAAGTTAAGTCAAAATAAGTTGAAAACTTTTATTATTTTCAATTCAAATTAACTTTTGATTTTCATGTAAATATTCACTTTATTCTATTCTCCCCGTTTTCATTCCATACAATGTTTTTAATAAAATCTTGTTTTTTTTTAAGAAAAAACCCTCCAACCGAGTACTTGATTCATGTTCACATCCACCCTTTTGTTTTGTTTCAAAAAAATGATTTGAAATAAAACTGAAAAGGAGATTAAAAGGTCTTTTGAAAGGCAAAAAATGCAACCCACGATGAGGTCTTATAAAATAATAAGAATAATTTACCATTGGGACCACTGGAATGTCACGTTGCAATGTAATCGGTTGGTCTTCAACGTTCATATTTTGGCTGGTACTGGTGGTGGAGTCACATTCACTAATTTGTCGTGGCTTCTTTCGGGTATCTTCTTCGTCTCTGTACGTAAAAGCAAAGATTTAGGCAAACCTTTTTTAATACTAATAAGACTTATTAAAATGTTGGGCTTAAGGGATATTTTCTTCAAATGTTCCACAAATAGAACAATTAATAGCTATACACTCGGTCTTACGTGAACAAATTCAAAAGAATATCACAATTTACCGATTATCACCAGTAGATGAAGAATCTGGTTTACGTTTGTTCGGCATTTCCAATCGGACCACGTCCGAACTCCCAGAGTCCGACTCAGATGATTCTTCATCATCCCTCCTCCTATAGTAGAATTAAAACAAATATATAAATATAATATAATAAATAAAATATTGAAATAAGATAATACGAAACACAAAAACAATATGAGATGTGGATATAAAATCAAAGAATGTAAGACACATACATATCTGAAGCAGAAGCAGCGGTGACGGTCGCTGCAGAATTCGGTGGCACTAAATACACCTCGTCTTCACTGTCACTGTCGTTCAGCCATATTACTTTTCTTGGAACATGAACAGAAACCTTCATCTCCACCAAAATATGTATAATTAAACCAATTGTAAACATTTAAAAACAAAACGCCATACTAATTGCCATTCAACTTAAAAAGCATTTCCAAACAAAGCTACGATCGGAACATTTGTTTTTATAAAATGAATTCAAAATAAAAACTGGACTTAAAAACAAAAGGAAGTCTAAAAGCTGAAATTTTCTAGCTGTATTTGAATATCCCATTCAATTTCACAAGTCGTTGGGGTCTGGCTAAAGCAGGGGGTCAAAGTAAATAGTTGCGAACCACCATAGACTTGACCCAGGATGAAGTTCCAATAGTACGTAATATAAAATTGTTTACAAAAATTAATGAATTTAATTACCGGCACCAGAGGGGCTGTTTTGGGGGTATCATTTCTCAAAATTGCATCATTTTTACCACGGGATGGGTCATCTACGTCCTCATTGACATCAGTATCTGATTTCTCTTCATCCGGAGTGTCTTCGTCTACCGTATTCCCCTCAGGATACTCGTCATCATTATCAGGATCATATTCTAGGAAGAAAACAATGAGATACTGTACATTCGTTTTGGATGCGATACGCGATGGTCACCCGAACGACCCATTCGGGCTCCCTCGCCAGCTTCAAAGGAGAATTCGGCTGGTGTTCGGCCGCTCATCGCGTATCACATCCATTAGATATTAATTTACATTTTGGTATAGTGATTTCATATTTTCATTTTGTGTAAAACAGTCAAATTACCACTGCCTTTATCATCAGATTCTGACGAAGGCCCAGAGTCAGAGTCAAAATCGTCAATGGGTGCTGGTCCAGGAAATCCGGGCCTCCTTTTCCCAGGAATGTTCGGAATAGATTTTTCAAGTCTGGAACTATTTTCCGAGAGCCTCTTCAAGTAAAGATGGCATCCATTTTCCTCTAATTTGGAAGTCGCGTCTATCCATCTTCGGGCGTGATTGACGGAATTGTTTTCTGATGAAGCTCGGTCTAAACCAGTACCCGTCGAATTTTCATTTTCGTTGCAAATTTGCATTTTGTCTTGGGAAGTAACTTGAGCTTCATGGACTGCTGACACAGTCTCAGAACAATTGACATTCTGACCTTGACCTGGTCCAATAATGCCATTTTGATTCTGAGTCGAAGTGTGGGCCAGAGTCAGAATCTGAGGAAGACTTTCGCTTCCTGCCATGATTTCGGGTTCTGGGATAGACACGTCCTTCATTTCTTCAGGGGAAATAAATTATTACGTGACTGAACTAAAAATAATGAATGACTGATAAAATAATTAAATCAATTAATCAATTGATAATTACTAAATATAAAAAGTCATTTGCCTCTACACAGGCTGGATCAAGTTTGGTACTGGTTTGTTTTTGAATTGTGTCCAGACCCAGGTCCTTAGGATTGTGATTCTGGTGAATGAATAATGAAAAAGATGAGTAATAGTAATAATGCGAGTCTTCTCCAACTCAAAACAGTAAGATCGGATGCTCGGTTTTAGTTTTAACTCTCCGCACAGACATATCCCAAGTCCAATCATTTGTAATAATAGTTTGATTTTTCTTTTACTCACGAGGGCCACTTCTATGCGGATCCTTGCTTGTTTGACATTTATGTTTTCAATTTGGCATGGGGAAGGTACCGTAATGCAGGAAGCGTCTATATGAGAATTACCAATAAGATTGTCAATCCAATGAAATCAATGGATCCATGACAAAAGGATAAGGCAGGGTAAATGAATATAGAGAAGGGTACAGGAATACAATGTGTAGCAATATTTTTCCCCCATAAGACCACGTACATGATTCAATCAAAATAGTTTGGCATGGAGATACAGAAAATGTATTTATATGAAAGCAAATCTGACTCATTTTGCGAGAAATCTGAATTTAAAGGAATTTTTGAGATCGGTTGAACCGTTCTTGAGAAAAAGGGAAGAACCGCGTTGGTATAATCTGCCATGCTATCGTGTACATTTTCCAATCAAATATGTGTGTTATAAAGTTACGAAAATGAAAATTGTATAAATGCATGAGGAATCAAAATCTGAAGGAAGTTTTAAGATAGGATTAGTATTTCTGGAGATAAATTTGAATTGGTGAAAAGTCACACACCATCCACTATGTATATTCATTTACCCTGCGGACAAGTGATTTTGTTTAACCTTCTGGACCGATATGGCTAATCCCAAGTGAGATTAGGAAGAAAGTAATAAGATTGGGAATTGGAAATCAGCCTCTCCGTCTCATCCCTCGTCGGACATAATTGTTCATGTGAGTGTCAACATATTTATGCCCATAAAACATTCAACTTGGCTCTATCACTCGATATACATATACTTGCTTCTCAAATTGCAATGGAGAGTGAGACGATAATAAGTCATACTCACAAATATTGATGAGTCAGTCAATCTCAATCTCCATAGACAATCTTGAAATTCTTTTACGTGGTTTCATATTTTGAAACAACCAGGAAATGGAAAAAATCTAATGAAATTTACTTTCATTCGATTTTTTCCATTTCCTGGTTGCTTTATGTTTATATATATATAATTTCGCATTATGTAAAAATAATTGTAAAATATGTAAAAAACAAAATTAATTCCTTTCTCTTATGCATGCTCTTTGTATGTACGTCTTATTTCCAGTTACGTAATCGTAACTCTATTTAATTACTCGCAAAGGATTCCTACATTTTATTCATCGTAATCATTCATATTGAGACTTATTTGTCTCCGTCACAATTAATTATTGTGTAAGAATACTTGTACAATTTATGCCCGGTATATACCGTAAATGACGGACTAAGTGCCTGGGGGTTTAATTAAAATTTGAGCTTTTAGACCGGTGTTTGTTTGAGCATTGGGGCATTTCGAACTACACGTTCTTATGAAACTAGTCACCTCGTGACCCGAAGTTTAATTACCAGTATAATATAATAAGTTGAATGCCTTGTCATGGGACCAATGTCTGATCTTTGCGTTTGATAGAGATTTACAGGGTGGACAGTAACATCGTGTCCCCAATTACAGCCGAAACTCTTAATTGCCGGAAGACAGTGAGGACAGGACTTGATTTCCAATATCAACCTAATTTAAAATTCACTTTCCGTGAAGTTTAAAATTTAGAACTGAATTAATTACACTCACACTCATTAACTCAATTGAGTCCAATTCAAACTTTTAATTTGAGATAACGGCAATGATTCTGTAATTAGCTGGTGAAATTAACCCACGTCCAACGTACTACTTAACGTGTTAACCACAAAACAATTAAAATTTTAATTGACCTGTAACCAAAATTCTAATAGATGTTTCGTCAATTGATTGGTTTTAATCTGTTAACTCATTCAGTAGGTACGTTATATTAAAGTATGAGAGCTCGAAATACAAGCACAGTACTTACTTACCAGGCCAAGTAATATCATGGCCACCTTTAAAACTCTAATTACAATTCTATTTTGCATTCTTGGTCTTTCGACAAATAACGTCTACGCTGATTTTGTGGACTCATTAAATTCGGACGAGACATGTGGCAAGGTCATCCCAAATTCACAATTTGACCCTGAATTGGAAAAGTGCATCATTCCAATCGACTCCGAGTGTGACCAAGTTCATGGGAATGAGAAATTCATATGTCCCGCCAATTCTCGTTGCGACCTTTTCAGTGGTTATTGCACATGTAACGATGGATTCGTGAGCTCCAAAACCGAAGATGGCTGTCAACCAGGCAAACAATTCAACGAAACTTGTGATGACCTCGACGAAGTTTGCGACTATCAATTTGCAAAACTGATATGCAAGGACGGTAAATGCGGATGTGGATTTCGGTACTTTTGGAACGACGTCTCTTCCGTCTGCGTTAGGAAAAAATGCTGGGAGCGAAACTTTGGAGCCTACAATCTGGATCCAGTCACGAATCGATGCACAATGAAGATTGACGAAATCTTAGGGCATTTTGCAGAGCCAAAGACACCAAAGTACTTGGAAGAACAACTCCTGGACTGTCCTAAGGACACGACATTACAAAAATGGCATGATGACGTATTCTTGGACGTTTATTCTTGCAAATGCAATCCGGGGCTTGAATCAAATGATGATGGAACGGAATGCAACGTTGCTGAGCAGGAAGACATGTGATAACGGCGATGACCTCTGTGGCCCTAGGCTGCTGTTGGCTCAATTGCGACAGAAAACAAACACAAATGTGGATCACTCAATATTGAATAATCAAATTTATTTTGTAGCAACAGGAAAATATGATAATAATAAATATTGTCCCGATTGACGTTTTACTGATAATATTCGCGTCTTATTTTCAAAAGAGGTTTTTATTTTTTAACAAGCATACTCTCAGATTGTCTAAGTGAATACTTTCTCGAATGGTCGGGGGACCATAGGTCATTGGAGAAATAAAATAGTAAATATTTCCACCGAACGTATAAACAAATATTTCGGTTTAAAATTCGAGCAATTAATATTGGAAAAACAAATTAATGCTTGATTAAATTGGCGGAATCAATTGGATCCAACATTCCTTGGGCGAATTCGAGATGAAAAGTAATCGAGTATTTCCATGGTTTTAGGATTTCCAGATTTGACGGCTAGCTGTCGCAGTACCATTAAATTTTCATCACTATATGAAATATATTTGACGGACAGGATGGTGGCAAGAAACACATCATCTCCGAACTTGTTACGCAATGCTTTCGCTGTATATCTACGACGAATGCCCCCACTATACTCTGTATATCCCGCGGGTGTCGTAGGAAGAATTTGCATGTGCGGTCCAAGTATTCCAGGTCCAGGCCCAGGCAAATCAGCAGATACTTCCGCTAAATGCAAATCTCGTGTTTTGGTTTGGACGAGCCCGAGGTGAGAACAAAGCATCCCAACGCACTCTTTCGAAATCTGGAAAATTCAGAGTAAACTAATACAACGAGGGATCAAGTCGACAAATTTTTTCCAACCCCTTAGTGCACGATCACGTGACCATCAATTAGACTATGAGTTCACTCACACTGTGAAGTTCTGAAGAAATCGTCAGAGATGTCAATTTAAGACAAGCAAACGCCAAGTGTCCGCTCACGTCCGTCATTTGCGAATAATAATGTTCAGGTAAACGTTCAGAGCCTGAGATCGGAATGAGACGCCTTAAATCTGCCAAATATACAAAATGTAACTTTCACACTTGACTAGGACCTACGAGGGAAACGTCATTACGGGTAATTACCAAACCGAATTTAATGCATGCCTCAAAATTCGGGTAAAAATAATGAGCATTTTAAGTGTTTTACGTAGACATAGCCGCGTAAAATTATGATTATTTATATTGAAATTCCATTTGGTTTGGTAATTACCAGCCCGGAGACTCCCCTCGTTAGTCCAGGCTGGTAAACAAATGTCTAGTCATTTACTCGTCAAGGAACAAATGGACGAAGATCTTCTCATTCTCTCCACTTCACACTTCTCCAATGACCTAAAGTAAAGTTCGTTCCTGAGATCACGTGATCTGGTATAATTGTAATGACGGCATCAAATGACAATTGATTCACTGTCCAGTCATCCGCGATAATCGTAACGACGAGAACTTTCAACATAGGAAAATTAGTCCAGATTCCAACCAGTAACTCATACGTTGTAATTCCTATAGTTAATTTGTTAATATTTGTGACTATCTGTCCAACTCTTTCACATTGCCACAATTCCTTGAATGCTTTATCAGTGCTGAGGTACCACGGGCAATCTATCCGAGTCAGATTCAAATCTTCCAAGTAATGACATTCCGAGATGGGAAACAATTCTTGGAATCTAGATTGTAACGAATCTGATTCGAAGCTAATGTTCAAGAATTTTAAGACTGGAAATTGTTGTCCATAGTTCAAGTTTTCCAATTCGTTGCAACGCCAAAAACACAAGTCTAAATTGGAGAGGGATTTCATAACCGGAAATCGAATTCTGAGATCAGGGGAGAAGCTACACATTCCAATTATCTTCAAACGAAGGATTTTGAGAGAGTGAGCTTGAGAAAAAAGAAATTCGTTCAAGGACAACACTTGGACAAGTTCAAGTTCGATTTGACCGTGGAATTCGACAAGATGCATCTTAGGGACCACTTCAGTTAACAGTTTTATTTTAGCGTAATAATACTGTGGACTAGTGTGGTCTAGTTGGTAAAATGTGTAATATACGTTGAGAGATGTGACGGTTTGAATTCTCCCGGTTTCAATTAGCGCCGCTAGAATGTCATCGCAAATGTCTTGTAGTTTGTTTGACACTTTTGTGAGGTGCGGACAACCTGAAAATAAATCGAAGAGAAAATGGTAGTTTTGAAATGTCATTGCATAATATCCTCTTTTGAAATGAATTTCATTCAAATGAAGGAGTCGTGGATGTTCAGACTCGTTGAGTATTCTGCTGTTCCTCACTAGGAAATCCAGTCTCGACAACTGGTCTCGCGAGAGTCTCGAAAACCGAGACTCTCGGTCTCGCGATACCATAGTCGGTTGGTCTTGGTCTCAGACTCGGTCTCGAAAATCTCAGTCTCGTTAGTCTCGGTCTCATGATACTGCATGCATTGGTCTCGAATTGGTCTCGAGAGTCTCGAACCTGGAGTCTCGAAATAT
>JAQFYE010001792.1:0-20969 GCA_034694305.1 Protaphorura glebata | reverse complement strand
TATTCCATCATTTCATTTCATTTATCCGGGTTTTTGGAGATTCTTGTGTTTATTCATTTTCTCCGAAAATATCCAACCCATGTTATGGAAAGGAACGATGCCTTAGAAAATACAGTAAACATAGGAAAACCAAATTTCGGTCTTCATCCGCTGTTCGGATTTACTTGGCTGCGTTGGTGAATATACGGAATCCGGGTAAGAAATTAAAAGGATTGGATTTGTGGGAGGGAGAGGGTTCCAAAGTTTCACTTAATTCAGATACTTTGGGTAAACGTCACGATTCTTTAGTTGATTGCTTTTATTTTCAGTCTGCACTGTTGTCAACATTTTGTCCAACCTTGCATTAAAAGAAATCAGTTTTTTTTGGGTATTTTTAGAATTATTTTCGGATGTTGTTTAAGTCTCCATGAATTCAAATGCGATTTTTTTTCAACCTCTTTTAGAGAGATTTTTACGAACGTTCTTGCGTTCCTTTCTTGCTTTCTAACCTTTATAGAAATGTTTTTTTTTAACTTTCTCAAAACAGATATTTTCGGTAATTCTTGGATTTTTAATATTTTCTAAAGTTATGTAACATATACCTTTATGTGTTATTTGGTGCGCAATCCTAAATTTTTCTACCCGTTTGACGCAACCATATTTCTTTGTCATGATATTTTGTTTTCGAATTTTCTCTTTCCGACTTTTTCGCATGTTCTCGGAAGATCTCTTAATATTTTTTTTTAATTTCTAAATGGGATTCTACAGATTGTCAAGCTATCTTCAATATTTGCATTACCACTTACATAGCTTTAAGGTATGTTTGCGTTCTGCTTGTTTATAACAGATAACCGTGAAACCTTTGACCTGGTAAAAAAAAAGCTACTACTGTCTATCTATGAATCCGAATCTCGATCATTCCGGATACTTAATATTTTCCTTGACCTACGAAGTTCCTCTGTTGTTTCATCGCTGCCACGATCTATGTGCACTACTGTTGTGATCGCCAGGAATGTCGGAGATGTTTGGACAAACAGAATGACGGGAAAACAAAGAATCCGGGATTCACATTCGCATTCCCATCCCACGTGACCACATTCGATCGCCCATGAACCCGATTGTCGTTATTTTTTCGGGAAAGCTTTTCAGTGTCTCAATTATTCATGTGCTCAAAGTCCACGGCGAATATACTTACCTTTGCATTATGGTCTTAATATACCTACACGTAATAATTTACGGGGTGCTCCAATGTAAATAGAGAACCGAACAGTCATTAAGCCGTTTGATGTTGTACGTAGCGATTGACCTCCTGAAACAACTTTTTCGAAGGTCATGCTCATGCAGCGAAGAATGCAACAATTCGGCCAATCACCGTGTATCTGACGGAATATTTGAATGAAATTGGAGGAACTGGACATTGTTTTCGAACCACCCTCTAAATCTACCTATATACACATTGATATGACCATGCCGGAGGTTTGTGACCCTTTGTGTCTATGGTCACGTGCTTAATGTAAACATATACTTTGATAATATTATGCCGTTGAAGGGAAACCACATAAGACAGACTACAAAAATATAAATAAATCCATAAATGAGTTCCAATTCCAATATTTCTAATGTTTCAGTCAGTTCTAACCGAATAAAATTGAGAGCGAGAGAAAATTTCTGGAAGCGACCGTCCTGTAATGTCACCTAGTCTGTAATTATTTGAATTGACATAAATATGGCACATACATATATTTCTATACAGACGCCGGACCTATTAAACACACTTAATGCTCACCTCCATAATCATTATCGTGGAAAAGTTTGCTTTCCTGAAGGTTTAACGCAAAAAATTGTTCGCCATCGCTCCGAATATTAATTAACTAATTATTGGTGTCATTTAAGCCTCTTCAGCTCAATAAAGTCGCTGAAATTTTTGGCTCTTAGATCTGAATTATTATGGAGCTGACTCTCCAAACCACATATAAATAAACCAAGATCAGAGGATATCAAGTAAATTGCCGTACAAGGAATTACGGCGTGAGCTTGGCAGGAATTGAACCCGAGACCTCATGCATGGTGACCGGGTAGAAACCACGGAAATGGTATTTCTGGCTATTTGTCACCAGAATTGAATCGTATGACTAAAATTGATTTTAAATTTAAACCTTAGGAAGGTTACTCAACTCATTAATTGTTTTACGTCATGACAGTTAGAGTTTATCTGAAATTCTGAGAATTTTTGTACTGAACGCCGACTCTACGGAAATTTTGACCACAAACTTGCGGTCACGGGTCAAAACAAGGAATTGAGGTCAAGCAGTTTTTGTTAGTTCTAGTTCCATTGATTCATACAAATTCCTTGGGAAATCCCTTCTGGACTATTTACTTACAACTTACAGACATTTGACCTCACGTCCGCACACATGACCCCATTAATTCGATGAAAAACGTTAGAGGAAGTATGCTTAAAATTAAAATTAAACCATGAAATACTCGAGTCAAATTTACAGGAAATATTTCAAGAGAATTCTAAATTCTGTGAATCACCCGCCGGCTCTTCTTTGATTCCACGTGGTCGTGGTGGCGGGATTCCCTAATATTTAAAATATTTTGTAAGACGTTGAACTCAATAATTCTAGTGCTCAATTTAACGCCGAAGCCAAATTCTGGTAAGGTCCCTTTTAGAAAATTTACCGTGGCGAATACATTTTTGCATTTCCGGACGGGTAAAAAAATAAACCGGAACCGGGTACACTTGCAAGGGTGTATCCGACTCGGACTCCAGGGATTACCGTAGCAGTGCATCATTGTCTCTCCCGGTTTTTGCATAATTTATGCCAGAATAATCCGGATTCGGTTTCCCGGGTAAGTTGGAAGGATATGAAGCGTATGATTATGAGTTGATGTGGGCGGAGACATCCTATTACTGAATTATTAAATAATTGACAGTGGAAGGAAGCACACACTCCGAGTCCAAACGCATCCATGGACTTAATTATAATGATCACTCACAAAAACCTGGTCCGGTCTGAATCCAAATACCCGGGTCTACGACAGATCAAGTTACCTATGTACATATTTGCATATGGTAATTACTACCGTTTAACCTTACCTATAGTCATTATTGACGCACATTTTCAAAAAGAAATGTCAATCCGAAAAAAACTTGTACATTCCAAGCTCAATTGACGACTTCACTACTACTTAAAGTCATTATTTGGCGGGACATCGTAATTGAGGTCATTGACTGTAAAAATTTAGAGCTAAAATTGATTAATTGGAATTCCCCAGGAAAATTTAGATTTATAAGACTCACAGTTGATTGACCCACTAAATTAAGCTGTGTATTAAAATTAGCTCGTACGCGTGCTAATATTTGTCGCTCGAATGTAAATGTAAATAAAAATTCAGAGGAAGGAAGGAGATTGTTAATTATTTATCTATTTAACATATTTGAGGATAATGCATGCTACAATTCAACCGGAACCGTTTTACTTTTACATTTTACTCCACGCTCATAAAACAATGCAACGGTATTTTTAATGAATCCGTCAGCTCACAATCACAACAATGCAACGCAAAAAATACAGGTTTGTTTACATAATAATAGAAATAGACACGCCTTCGTCTTACAGGGTGGTTCAGCACCAGTAATTCAACTACCATTAATTTTGACAATCAGCACTTGCATATATTTAATTATAGTTAATGTTAAAATTTAAACTAGAGATTATTATGAACCACCCTGTATCTATATGGGATCACGTCCTCCGACTTATTTAAATAAGGAACCATATGATTATGGGACAAACAATTCGGTTAAATATTCAATATACATTTACCTGTGTGTCTGAAAAATAAGGTACTTGGTTTTGAGAGCAATAATTATATAAGGCGGACAATAAAAATAAAAACAATGGAAGGGTCACAATTCAGTGACCCTGTCACTGCTGAGCATCTTTGTCCCTGGACGTTTTCCGTTTTGTGTCGCCTTGAGCATTCAATTTCATGGTTATCGCTCAAATTTATTTAGATTAAATTAAATTCTTTAGGGTAAGGTAGGCTAGTTTGCCCCCTTTTGGTGAAAATATGCCCATTTATTCCTTCCGCCATTTGTGGGCGTGTTTTGAGGGTCACAGGCTCATGGTTTTCACAGGGCGGGGCAAATTGGTAATCTCGCGCCAGCGTGGGGCGTATTGGTCGGTAATTTAAAAAATGACGACAGCCCGAATGTTGACAACAGTACAAGCTGAAAATCAGGACCATAACAAAATAAATTAACTAACAATCAGTTTTGAGGGTTTTCCTTGCCGGAAAATTCTTCCCGACTGACTAATGGTGGAATTTAGTTGGAAAATATGATAATGGCGGAACATAAACAGAAAAAAATTCCAGACACCCTCCAGGGTCATTTTTTTAATAATTTTAAAGTATGAGAAAAATGTGGAAAAGAAGAATATCTCAATTAAAATCGTCTGACATGATGGATTAATACAAGTGAAACTGATTCAAATTGACATGGACAACTCCATTGTCAGTTGTTTTTTCTGGGATAAAATTAATGGATTTTGCCACGGATGATGGAATGGAATCGAAGGTGACAAAAAAAGTGACGATTTGTGTCTACGTGTATCGTGGATCGTCAGCATAAATACGCGACCTCTAGATCACGATGTCCTGTCTGCTTCTCTGCTTGGGAACTTGGGAAATCCACATGATTTTTGCAAATGGATTTTGGCATTTAATACTCAATTTTGTTTTTCTCCGTTGCGGGAAACCAGCAGGACGCTAATGACAACTTAATTGACTTCACGAGTCGAGAGTGCAAATATTTTGGTAAAAAGTTCAAGACAAAATCATCCAGGAAAAAATTAGTATTAATTGACATTGGCGATTCATTGAAATGTCAGTAATTAGAAATGAACGGCGAAGGTAGGGAAGTCGGCAATTTCGCGTTGCCTAGCAACCAAAGGCTTCTTGAATATTTTATTTCTTGATTTTTCGTAGAAATATCATTATGTGAATACGGATTGGACTGCGAAGGTAGGACAGTAGGCAATTTTGCGTTGCCTAGCAACCAACTGCTTCTAAAACTTTTTATTTGTCGATGTTTCGTAGAAATTTTACTAAGTGATTGCGGAAAGGAAAGTCGACAATTTTCCGTTTCCTAGCAACCAAATGCAATTATAACACTTTACTGTCGATTTTGTGTAGAAAGTGATTGCGGAATTGACTGGGAATGAAGGAAAGTCGGCAATTCTGCGTTGCCTAGCAACCATACACATCTATAACAATTTACTGTCGATTCTTTTTAGAAATGTCACTAAGTGATAACAGAATTGACTGGGAAGGTAGGAAAGTCGGCCATTTTGCGTATTCCTTCCTCTTAATTTTTTTGGACAGGTGTTCAGTTCCTACTCGGATACTTTGTGTGTATTATAATTCAGTTTCTTGTTCACTTTCCTGTAAACTTGGATTAAAATTAATAATCCGAGTGAGAAAAAAGAAAGAACAAATAAAATATATTTTTTGTGTGGACAAGTAAAACAATTTCCCTGTTTTATTCACACAATTAACACTAATATTTATTGTTCCGCGCGTGCAAAAATTTAATGTGCAAACCAAGAATTCGAATAGTCCTAAGTGGTCCAGCAAAAATGTACTCGCAAATAATGAGATCCTTTTTTGTGACTACCCGGGAAAATTAAACTCCTTTAGCGTCATATCTCTTCATACTGACGTATAAAGGAGGTTCGGGTTCGTGCAAAATGCGTCATTTTGACACAATTAAAAAAATAATATGTATTTTTATGAACACATGTGTGTTTTTGTGTTGTACACAATATTGTACGTAGGACACGACGGTATAATTAATTGGTATAAAAACTAATGTAGGTATCCAAAGTCTTGATCCATTTGTCTTCAACGCTCTCCTGGTTTTTCTCTTTGTAAGTTCAGTAATTTTTCTAGTGCCTGACTGACCCATTTCCGGGCCACATAATTTTTTTTTCGAGCCAATTGTTTTAGCCTTGTGACTCATTTTACACGTCTGAATTTTTTTTACGACTTCTTCAATTTCTAACAAAATCTGCATGTGCGAAATTAAATACCACGATTTAGACTGAACTTGCTAATCATTTATTTATGCAAGGTTTATAGCAATTTCGGAGGTCGGAAGAATTAAATTTTAGTGTTTCAAATCAATAAATTCAAGGCAACTTGACAACATACATTTTCTTACTAGGTACGCTTTTAATGTTAAAAAAGCGGTGATTATTAAAGAAAAAAACATTAAAAATGTGCACAAAACAAAACAAAAGTAAATTTTCTGTGGAATTTAAAGTCCACGCGCGCGCGTGGATTAAATTTCTTTTTGTCTTTGTCAAATCGAATGTCGCGCGGTTGTCGCTATCTGATTATGAGTCTATACAATTAATGAGTACATTTTTTTGAGTTGAAAAGTTTTGTACTAAATGATTGAAACAAAAGAGATTGAATGAATTAAAGAGTGTCCATTGAATGCGAGATGACATAATTTCGGACAAAGCCACCATGGCATGGCTTGACTTCCTTTCAATTCAAATTCCTTTTCTTCCACCGTGACTTTTGTGACTGTGATTGTACGAATTCTATTCAAATTGGGAGCTACGGACAGAACAGACGCGTGAATCCTGCGACGGCTCTGCAGCACTGCGAATCCATGCGAATTTCTTTAGAATTCGCACATACATACAAACAAACATACATAAATACAAATGCCGAATGCAAAACACAGTGCGTTGGAATTTTGCAGTTTTCTTCAGGTACACACGATCTTAAGACCTTATGTTTTAACGTGTCCTATTTTCTGTACAGGGTGGTTCATATTTTTTCTTATTTTACATTAATTAGTCACCTCCATGTAATGACGATAATATACTGAATTTTATTTAATTGTTCAGTTTATTCCACCTTTGTAACCAGCATTCAGCATGCTGATCATTGATTTATCAATGAGTTCACGTACTAGGTGTCGATAACTACGAACCACCCTGTACGACAACAGCTAGAACATTGTTATTTCCATTTGCCGAGGTAAAGAGGAAGGGGAACATTTTCCTCCCTTTAAATCTCTTCCTTTGATAAATATTATTATCATTACGTCGTACTGAAGTACCTTAGGTAGGCTAACTTGCTCAACTTTGGTGCGACTTTGTCAATTTGCCCCATTAACAATTTGTGGACGTTCTTTTTTGTTCACATGCTCATGTTGTAAAGGATTGGGGCATATTGGGACTCTCACACCAGTTTTGGGACAAAGCGAGACTCTCGGACCAAAGATGGGACATTATGAGACATTCGCAACAAAGATTGGGAATCTTACACTAAAGTTGGGACAAAATGGTACTCTCTCACTAAAGTTGGGGCAGAGTGTGACTCTCGCACCAATGTTGGTGCAAATTGGGACTCTCACACCAGTTCTTGGGCTAAGCGAGACTCTCGGACCAAAGACTATGAGACATTCGCAACAAAGATAAGACATATTGGGAATCTTGCACTAGAGTTGGTGCAAAATGGTACTCTCGCACTAAAGTTGGGGCAATTGACTCTCGCACCAAAGTTGGGGTAAAGTGAAACTTTCGCACCAAAGTTAGGGCAAATTGGGTGTCCCGCACCAAAGTTAGGCAAATATACCTAGCTTTTAATGCACACGCATTATTATCTAACATTTTGTCTCTATTGTTGAATATTACGGGACAGGACAGGAGACCAGGCTAAAGTTTGCATTCGTATTTGCATTTGGCAGTTTTCCTCGTTGAATTTTTGCATAGACAGACAGGCGTGGAAGATTTTTGTACGGACGGGGTTGAATTGAATTGAACGGGCGTCACTTTCACTTTTTGTCGTTCATGACAAGAACAAGTGTGAATGTAGCACACACATAATACATGATAATACATGAGACGAAATGAATGAATCATGATGATATAACCAACGCAACGCAGAACTTAAAACAACCCCACCTTCCGCTCCGCTCTCTTCCACCGCACCGTAAACGTTCTTAAATGATATTTGATAATATTTTAATCGTCATATCTCCAGGGAATATTTGTGAGACACCCATTTTGATGAATAATATTTGAAAAATCAAGAAAATTATTGGAAATTAATTTTGAAAATTTGTTTTGTTGAAAGAAAAATATTTTGGGTGACTTTAGGGCTTCTTTTTGCTTTCAAATACGAGCATGGACGGAAATGCCAAAAGTCTGTGATTTTTAAATAAAGCATCATGCGAATTAAATTCGCTATTTTTTGGTATAAGTGCGTATGTCTTTATATAGTAGGATATTTTTCCTATGTTTATGCATGCCATAATGCAAAACCTGTCAAGTTGATTGACGACATTGCCGGCCAAAAAATGAGGAAAGGGTGGATGTTCCTTTTCCTTTCCTAAAGATAAGGATTGGAATTCTTATCTTTTAAGGGAATACGTAAGTACATCATCACCAGAATCACCACCTCTGTTCTCTCTGTATTTGGTTCATTTCATCTTATACCGCAGCATGACGCTGTTGTATTAAACCCCCGCGCCGCTCCTGTATTTCAATCGTATGATCAAAATTAGATAAGTCAAATTCACTTGACTTTTTGCTTGATTTTGGAATATCTCCGAAAGGTATGTAAATGTTTGATTCTTGGAAATTGAAGATTGTTGGATTTTACTGATTTTTACATAATTTGGTGCGTCAGTCAGGAATGACGAGTTTAATGTCCCAGGATGGGACCGGAATCAAAACAAGTGTCCTTGTCGATGTTCGTATAGCTCGAAGATGATACTCCGAACTATCCGGGTACATTTCCAGCATACATCTTGATATACATATTTTATACGCTATACGCCATTTCTTTTCAGAATCAGACCAGAGGGGCCTATTCCACCGTCAATCTAAACTCTATTTACGCACTCCATTCCAAAGAAAGTGCGGGTCAACGAACTCCAAACTTTCCAAAAAAACCTTGGAGAGGCTCGACCTCTCCAAACTCTATTCTAAACTCCATTGTTTTGATGGAGTTTGGAGTTTAGAACGGATACGGTGGAATAGGCCCCTGCACCTCAGGGTGTTGTAATAATGCAAATAATGAAAGAAAAAAAATGTATTGATATTTTCTGTGCTATCCGAAATATATTTAGCCGTTTCTTTAACTAATTTTTCTACTTTCGGTTTCATTTATATGAAAAAAAATCTTCATTTCGGAATGATACAGAAAACTCAATGAAAATTGATAATAATTAGAATGCCGTTCGTAGTAAATTTAATCTGCACTCATGTAGTGGAGCCGTAACCGTACCACGTGACTTAAGTGTCCGTCCGACCTTCTTATGTTCTACTTGACCGGAGTGGAGCGCACCCAAAGCTAAGAAATGTTGGTAATAAAGATGATAGGTAGAATGGTAATAGGGCGTTGATGAAGTAATAAGTGGATTTGTATGGATATGGAAGAAATATGGAACTATCTCATTACCTAGCTTCAGCTACGTCTGGCTATGAAACCATTAGTAAATGGCATAATGGCATACTCCGTCCAATTGCAAATTTTGCAGATGATTCTGCATGAACATTAGCAGAATAGGGTAAGGTAGGCTAATTGGCCACACTTTGGCGTAGGCGTCTTAATATGCCCCGTCTGCTATTTGTAAGAGATGGTCACCGTATGATCATGTGCTTAAGGTGTGGGGCATTGTGGCACTCTGGCACCATAGTGGGGCAACTTAGCCTAATATTGAGGAGTGTTTTGTGTATTTTGGAGTGAAGACTGACTCTGGGTTGATGCTCAGCTAAGCATGGAGAATTGTAGAGACTCACTTTCTCTTTCCTCATTCCATTATTATTATCCCATCTCCATTGCGGAAAAAATGACCTGGTAAAATGTATAAAAACTTACAAGGGAACCACTCGCGTTGTCAAAATGGTATCAAAATAAATTAATATTACATCCGAACAGGCCAAATACCCCAAATAATACCATACAGTCGGTCTTAGGACAAAAACCAGGCTGAACTTTTTATGTTGTGTCCATTTACCTACTGAACAACTTTTGTGAAGATTCTACCTCGAAAAGTCTAACCGTTTGTCCGCCAGAAATACATGTATGACGTCATGATTGCGTCACGTATTCCCATGACGTCACAAAATGCATTTGTATTCCTAGCGGCCGAACGGTTAGACTTTTCAGGGTAGAATCTTCATAAAAGTTGTTCAGGAGGTCAAGGGCTACAACATATCAAATGTGTAGTTAATTTCAATAGTCTATTTTTTGCAGTAAGGAGATTGCGTTTTTTTTCTGTATGATTTGTCCTTACCTTTACATTCAAAGAAGTTCCCCTGTGAGCTCATGTATTAATGTACCGACTACCGACATATATAAATATGATCATCATCACCAGGCAGTTGTATTTTTTACTATCCATCATCAAAATACTCCTGCCCTAAATACTAAGCACTCGCAGTCATCACTTGATATTCATTAGGATTTTTAATTAAGTCACGTGGACGTAGTTAACGTTCGGAGGAATGTGGAATTAAGAATATTACATATTCCCTTTATGTCCCAGCCATCCCGTAATGATGACATAATAAAGTCAGGAATTCAAATTTACCGCTCCAACGCACCTGTGCGTGTCAATATTACGCCATCCTCTCTTCATTTGCGTAGTATCCTTACCACGTGGTATTTTGGCGTGTGTCGCGAATGTAAGCCGCTGGAAAACTAATAATTTTTCCGAAAATTTTCAAGGCGATAATTTCAATATTTTTCACTGGAAAATAAAATGCCAAATATTATTTGCTAGTGAAACAATTGAAAAACATAAAAATTGGGGCGAGTTGGGACAAATAGGGCATCCTTGGTATTATGCTGTGTCGTTCGCCGCCTTGGCCGTACCGCTAGGTTAAAACGGACTCGACAGCGTAAATGCTTAACGGTAATTGAGAAGAAAACGAATACCGCGTACTTAAAATTTTAAGAAGCCGCCGCCGAAGACCACCCGGAGTGTAGAAAATTAAACTTCCTGGATATAAAATGTCGGCTAATTTTTGAATGGCTATAAAATAAATTTTGCATTGCAAAAATTAGCACACTAGCACCATATTTGGGCAAATTAGCCTACCTAGGAAGGATTTTATTTCATTTTTGGGTTGGCCAAATGATTTAATGATTATTGTTATTATATTAAAATTGAGTCGCGCTGCGCTGGCGCGTCGTATCAGCTTAGATTATTCTTTAGCGATAGAATTAAAGCTTAAAAGATCAGTGATGATAAGAAGCAGAAGCAGTGGTTCGCTATCGCTATCGCTATGGCTGAGCTGTAAGGTGTGAATTAAATTAATTAAAGTGATGAAAAAGACGTCTCAGCTGTCCTGATGTGCTGAAGATGACACAATCTTCTTCTTCCCGTTTTTTCGCTCGTGATCAAGTTTGGAATTTAAAGACTGGCTACACACAATAGAAAAAAAAGTGTGAATAGGAACATTCAGCACGTTTGCACTGCGGCAGACCTACTTTTTTTTTCTTCGCATCTGTTCATAATTCGTATTTGAACAAATCTTTTATTCTACGTCCTTTGTAAATTCAGCTTTATTCAAATCCTGCCTCCTTGCAGAAAATTTTCTTAGTTTCAACATTTATTTTGAAAATGCACTCCAAAATTTATAAATAAGTTACTCAGTATTTGGCTGAAATATAATTTTTCAAAGTATCACGTCATTAGAGACGCAGATAGCAGAAAATTTTATCTAATTTTATAATTCTTAGAACAGTATTTGCGTTTTCTTTTAAATGTTTCTTTATTTTTAAGTCAATTAATTAGGAGGCGAATTTTTGGCGGGGCTTGTATTAATTCCTTGTGAATATGTCAGGAGAGTTCTCACGATAAAATCTTTTCAAATTCGAATACTTTTGGGAATTTCCGCAGCAGACGACCTTTGATATAAAATGTCTGACTTCTGAGAACCTCGTCTGGAAATTGTATTTAGTTTTTCCATTCCCTACTAGGGGTACCTTCCATGAGCTTAACCTAAAATTCTGACGTTCAAGACCAGTCGATTTAAAATTTCTTCCGAAGTAATTAAAGGGTTTTCCTGATTTTAAGTCAAGAACTTCCCAGAACATTTTGTCTTGAAATTTACATTCGTTTTTTTTGTGGGGTACCTTCCACAACCTATAAATTTAAAGCTGACAAAGTGTGCGAAAATGTGCATGACAGTTTAGAAAATGTGATTTATAAAGTGCATAAGTTAAGTTTTTTGACAAAATAATATTTTTCTAAAATCCACCGATGTTTTATGTTTTTAAGCGTTTTTAAACATTTGGCGTTCATGTGCGCGGCTGCGCACATTGGAATTTCAAGCGGGATAGCTTGCCAGATCCATTACATATAAAATTCTCCAGAAAATGCAATATCTCATATACATCATTGGATTTTTAGATAAGTAATACGTCTTGGCTACTTTTATTTGGTCAAACGCCAAATTCGCATTCGGTCAGAGATAACTGTTGTAAACAGGAAGACCATTCAATTCTATTATTAATTTTAAATTTCTATAATGTAATTAAGGTATGTTTTCCTGATTCAGGTCAAGTACTGGCCGTGCACTTAAAACAAAAAGGATGATGAGGAAATGGAAAACTTAAAAATTATATAGGAAAGTCCAATTCAATAATTAGGTTAAAATTCAACACTATGGTTCGTTCGTGGATGCCGCAAGAATGCAGTTTACGCTTGGTGATGCATTATGCTTATTCTGTGTGTGTATGAGAGCATGGATCCCAAGTCACAACAAGCACATTTATTTGCAAATTGCAAGAGAAACTTCAACTTGGACGCAACTTGACCTAAAAAGGCTTCTTTGGTTATCGTAGGTGGACAGACTGAGAATTGCCAATTGCGTAACCATAGAAATGAACACTTCCTGGACGAGTCAAGCCAACAATTTATACAATGGACGTCGCGGCGTACTACTTTTTCTTTCTATGCTCTTTGCTCTATGCTCACGCTATACTCTATGCTCACCCCCTTTGTCTATAGTCAAGAAAATCGGTCAGGTTTGTTTGGCTCTTTTGCATTCGCGTCAGTCCCACAAATTCCCTTAATGTCACACACCCTAACCTAATTACATTGAAATACATACCTACAATTTTATTAGGTATAATTACACAAGTATTCCAATGTTAATTTAATTATTAATTTTATTTAAGTAGGAAATTGTGTCAGTTTCAGTTGTAAATTATTACATCATTTATTTCAGTGTTTCAAAAATATTGCCGACATTTGTTGATTCCAAGAATAAAAATTAACCAAGTCCTGGAGTTCCAACCTTTTGTAATTTATTAAATAATTTCGAAATATTGAATTCGACATTCTGGTACCGAAAAGGGGTGCTCAGTGCCTTGTGTGCAATAATTAATTAGGCCAAGTCAAAAAGTCGTCTTTAAAAATTAGGAAAACGGCATTCATGAAATTTAATCAATGAGTCCACGTACGAAACGTACGTACGCAATGCAATTCGAGCTGTCTTGAAATTAATGGGTTAATTAATAATGAAAATAAATCAATGGGATAAAATTCTGAGGTTCAATTTCTCCACGCGGCGATTAAGAACTGAAAAAATTCGGAGAGAATAAAATTCAACGTTGAATGTGATGTGTGTGTTTCCCATGGCAAGTTTATAGAAAAATGAAAACCTGGCTATTCAACTAATCTGGGTTGTGGATTGATTGCTTTAGATTTTTGAATGATTTTGAGAAAAATTGATTCTTTATTTCTAACATGAGGTTCTCATGCCCTGGTCACCTATGAACTGTCATGGACCCTATTAAAGAGAGCTATTTAAATCCCATTATGAAATCAAGTTATGTTCCATTCCATCGTTGCTCACTTTGGGAACCCGGATTTTTTTTTCGGAGTAGTAGAGGGGTAAAAAATAAAAAATGACCTGTTGTGTTCTGTGAGGATGGAGGGGCCGTAATGAAATGTCTACATCTATGTCCTTGTCTTGTTTGCATCTCTACTCAGTCACTCAAATCATTTTCATTTGAAAGAATAAAGAAAGAAAGACTGAAAGACTGTGAGGTTAAATAAACAAATACCAGAAGGAATAATATGCAAATCAAAGCCCATGTATGAAACAATGCAATGAATGCCAGTTGAAACAAACAACGAAGGAATGGTGTTTTAATGCTCTTTACACGTTAGAACTAACGCAAACTCACGGTCAGCATGTTTACAACAGTTATCAATTACATAAACTACAATTAAAAGAGATATTCCGAATTGGTACGGTTCAAAATACGTATAGACGACAGAAACATTACAATTTTGACGGGTTTTGTCATGAAAATGTGCTTTATTCTCGCAAAATTAAAATTAAATATTTAACATTCCAAGCAACTACAAATTCAGTAACTTATTAATCGTATTCTGAGGTCTGGAGTCCGATTCCCTGTAGTTCTGTACTTTGGAGCTTGACATCTGGTTCTGATCTTATTAGTTCTTTCATAAGTTTGATTCTTCAATGTTAAGTTTGATTTTCAAAATCCTTTCGACAAATTCTGTTGAAAAATATGAATTATTTTGGAAATTTGGCCAAAAGTTTTTCCATTTCGTCCTTTCGTTTTGCAAATTCACCACAGCACAGGCGGAACTATTACCAAATCCCAGAATTTTCCATAGAAGTATCCGGTAGGGTGTGCTTGTCAACTTTGAGCTCGTCAAGTGGGAATAGAGCGCCATCTCGCAATTCTTGTTTTGTGTATCTGTTGACCAACCCGGAACCAAGCTTGATAAGAGTCCTTTGCGGATGACCCTAGAAAAGCAAAAAAATATATGGAAGGACTACATATCCACGAAACAATCATTTTTAAAAAATACGCGTAGTCGTATTACACAGAATGGGGTGGTTTTCCCAGCGCGCCAAATCAGAGTGTTTCATAAATGCTATTCGTAGCGTTTAACACATGGAAGAGGTACTAACCGCTAACTAAAAAACAAAGTAAACAAGTCATATAATGAGTGACACCAATACATAGACAAAAAGGAAAACAAAACAAAATGAAAAAAAGGGTTAAAATGATGACTGTATGTGCTCAAGCTAAATTCCCGTATTATTCAATGCTAAACACTCAGCTGAGTCGTAGGTGACCTAACTACCATGCACTTACTACAGCACAGCATAGACATAATTGAGGAAAGGGAAACCTATTGAGTGGTTGACCTCTTTTCAGACGCCACGTCGTCTCTCACTCATTTTAATATGGAATGTGTCATTTTTTTTTCTTTCTCATAAAAATTATTATAGTCTGGCTCTACATATTCATTCAGACAAGCACTGACGATGCTGATGACGCTTGGCTCACGGTGGTCATCACGTGGTATCCAAATTTCACACGCGGATTTGTGATATTACGGCTTTGCCAAAGGCCAACGGAGAATGGGGCTTTAGATTTTGAGGCGAATCCGCCCCTATTTTTGATATGTTGTGCCCCTAGTGGCGACTAACACTTTTGTTTTGGTGAAACTCGGGGCATCACTCTGTTTGAACCCTGGAGGTCAGCGAAGGTCACGCTGCAGCATCAGATCGGTTACCCTCGATTTACGATATGTTGTACCCCAAGTGACCATAAACAACTTTTGTATTAGTGAAACACGGGACATCACTCCATTTGTACCCTGGAGATCAGCAGAGGTCATGCAATATAGGTAAAAGTTGCAGTCCGGATCGATTGACATCGATTTGTGATATGTTGTGTCCCAAGTTAATCCTAACAACTTATGTATTGGCGACACTCCATGCGGCGCTCCGTTTCACCTCACGGGTCAGCAAAGGTCAGGTCACGGTATAGACGTTTGACGGCGTGGGTCGAGTGCTGTCATTCGAACCGAGGAATTAATTGCTAATAAAATGTTTTTCCGGTCAAGTAAGAGCTTTTCTACCGAAATTTTAGGGTAAGCTAGGCAAATTAGCGAAGTCATAATAAAGTCGGCCAAATTTGCCTAATTTACCTTAATGCTTTCTTAAAAGGTGGTAATTAACCGGAAAAACGTTTGATTAGGAATTAATTCTTTTGTTAATTTAGATGAATCAGGTTAAATGAGTGTGAGAGTGGAAGTGTGTGGAAAAAAAGGACGCGCGACGACGACGACGATGACATAATGAGGTTGACCTAGTTTTCCTTTATTGTATGGAATTTAATGGAATCTCGTTCATTTCCCTGTTCATCCATCCATTTGTGACTTTGGGGTCACGTCACACTCACACGCTTTGATGGAAAATGCAGGTGAATGTTTAGGGTTCTAAGACGAGATGGAAAGTAAATCAAAATCAAGTTTTTGTTTAATTGCACTGAAAAAAAAACATGAGGAACGAGTTAATTAGTAGACAAATCGTACGATGCAATCCATTGTTCTACCGTTAAACTGGTCACTGCAACAATGCAAAAATCTGTACGGTATTTTAATCGTGTGTCCATTACCCATTTTGTAGACGGTATGAGTCAGTCAGGACTTGTTCAGGGTGGTCCATTATCACCACTCCTTTTAGGGGTGACTATTTATTTTGTTTTGATGTACATATATGTATACGCAATTATGGACCACCCTGTACCATATGTGTATGTGTACGTATGGTGTTTGTGTTAACCAACAAAACTTGTTTTGGTCTAAACCTGTATGAATGGATGAAAAAATAAATGTGTGTCTTGATGGGGCAACCACTTTTCCTTTCAAACCATTCTTACCATTAATATTCTCTTTATGAAAGACTCAGGTAGTCAGTTCTTCCTCAGGCTAAGCTCATCTTTTGGCTTTAAAAATCCTAATTTATCACGAATGTATCGGATGCGCTATTCATATAACAAATACATTACATTTTAATTTGGAATGGACGGTGATTTCTTCATTTCCATAAAAAACGGTGTACAATACGTTGAAGAAATAAGATATTAGTCGATTATGACGGTGGTACGTTCACCATTTCCTTCGTTGCGATGCTGAGGGCTCGATTCCTGCTCCGGTCAAAGTATATTGAGTTTCATTCTTTCCTTTGAACAGGATTCTTGAATTTCTGGGCTTATCACTTCTGAGAATCTAATAATATTGCATCCAGTTTGAGTGAAAATAGCTCATTTCATTTAACCTTTAAATGTTTCACATCGCCACCTACCCGAAACACTTACGAAAACAGAAAGTATATCACATAGCCCATCACGGTGTATCACATTGCCCCAAGGTGGATCACATTGCCCCACAAGTTGAAATATCCGGTAATCACTGAAATGTTCATACAGATTATCTCATAACCCTTTGCGGTGTTTCACCTTGCCCCTAGGTGCGTCACAATGCCTCATAAGTCTAATCATCCGGTATTCTCTGGAACGTTCACATACAGAATATGTCTAATAGCCCCTTACGATGCTTCAAAATTGCCACTATAAGTGCGTCACAATGACCCATAAGTTGAAGCATCTAATATTCTCTTTAATTTTCATATATAAATTAGGATAGATTATGAAACCGCTACCATAACACTAGCGCGTCATCATTTACCTTGGAATTCATTCATAGTCAGAGTCAGAGTCAGTCATCGTACTAACCTATAAAATGAGGCAAGATGAGATAAATGGACTGATGCAACGCAACGATAAATTACCGGTAGAGGAATTATGATGTTATTGACCTGTTGCTGTAACACATGATACATAATACAACCTAGTTGAGGGTAACAGTGTATGAGACGTGCGAATGACCTAGAAGGGCCAAAAGTTGTTCATGAGCAATGCTCTGTGTGTACGTGCTTTTAGTTTCAATATTGTTGCCATTCATGACTCATTCTGAATTAATAATATTATTCTTCTCTCAAGTCTAGGGTCAAGATTTCAAATACGTAATCAGTATAATGCTTAGCAACGGTTACTAATAATAGAAAATCCAGCTGTACGAATTTTAAATCTAATAATAATAATAATAATAATTTAGGGTAACGTGGGCTAATACACCCCATCCCGTATGACCATGTGGATTACTCTGTGTTCTCACTTCGAATTGTTTGTATCCTTTTACACGACTGACATTGTTGTTAATTTTTGCACTGCAAATTCCTTGCGCAATATACCGAGCACGACGTCTTCTGTTGAAATTTTAAGGAAATGGGGCCAAAGCGTGGGAAAAAACGGCGGAAGATTTATGAGCTCTTAAGACCCAGACAGGAATCATAGGAAGTTCTGGTCTGCTCGTACGGAATTTGACTGTCAGGTCAATAAATCAAATTACGTGACAACGTAATTATTATTAGGTGAGCTCATACTGCCCAAAGAAAGAAAATCGACTTTGTTATTTTAAAACTGGTGACGATTCACAATGAAGACACTATTTCTCCCACAAAAAAATTGTCATAGACGGATGAATATTTTAAAAATAGTTTAGAAAAGTATGATTTTGAATGAATCAATGTAGACTGAAAAAAATAAATCCTGGATTTTTTTGATATTCGGACAGACGTATATTTTTCTAAATTGGAAATGTGACACACGTGGGAAGACGACACGCACAGGTCGATCTTGCAGATCAGTGGAGCTAAAATAATGTTACACTTTTTGCTATTTGCGAATATAATTGTCAATTTGTGTACGTGTGCAACCGTTGCAATAAATATGCAAGAAATAGATACTCTAATGATCACCACGCTCAAGGCGGCAGACGGTAACCCGATTTCCTAAAAAAAAAATAGTGATCTTGTGCGGACAGATCATTATTTTGCATGCGATGTTATTCATATAATTGCATTTACAAGGGAACTACCCAAAGAATCGAATCCAGCACCTAAAATTTGACGAAAAATCGAAAACAATATTTTTTGAAAAAACAGTCAAAATGTAAAAAAAATGAAAGTACCAGTGGAAAAAAATATTCGGCTAAAAATAACAGCTGGAGTAGTTCCCTTGTGATTCCAATTAAATTGCAAATTGCACTTCCAAGAGTGAAACAAAATACAATGGAGTGCAAACAAAATTTGGGGTGGTCAGTCGAAGTAAGGTCAAATCTTGTCTGGTTTTTAATGACATTCGAATATGCGATTTCCCGACAGTTTCGGCTCATATTCTATTTCGATTTTGAGACTTTTTAAAAAATAAAATAATGAGCGCCTCTTCCGCGGTTTCTAAGAAGTACTGCGACTATTCCAAACGGATTTTTTCTTACTTTTCTAACTCTAACTCTTTCGTGTGGGGAAATGAACATGGCAGAAAAATACAGATGAATGCATCAATGATGACAGGTGAAATCTATTAATCGAAATAATAGTTTTAATTGTAATTAAAATTAATCACAATTAGTGCACAGATGAATCTAATTCGGTAAGGTCGTCTCTGAATGGAAAATTCTATTGACTGAGATGTCCCACGATTTCCTTTCGAAGAAATTCTCGCACTAATATAATTAGTTTAAATTTTTGTAATTATATTTAATGATAGTTTTGTGTTTGCTTCACCCTAATTTACAGAATCGTTGTGTTTTCAGTGCGTATGGCTTCGTAGTCCCTAATTAAAAAAGAAACCTGTAATCTGTCACACAAAATACAAAAACCGGGACCCCGGACCCGGACCAGGTATTCTTCCTTCCCCGCATTTCCTGTCTTGTAATTACAGAAAAACAATAGTCATTAAAACAAGTCGTAGTCGTGGTTTTGCTCTCGCAGCAATAGTAATTAATTCAATGAGTGTTGGGTCCTGTGTTGTGCTTGTGCTTCGTTGCACCGCTTCGTTGAGAAATCCTTAAAATTGTCAAATCTAATCAATAATTAATACAATTCCTGTTTTTCTTTTGTTTCTTCTTCCGTAAACCGTTAATTACACAAGAAGTACGATTCAATTAACACGAGCTCTGTGTCTTTGTTAAAGCTTCCATGGGCATTAAAAACAATTTTCGACTTTTCGGGTTTCTTTCCAGAAAACTGCCGGATTTTAAAGAAAGACAGAAGGGCGAATAATTAATTATTGAAGCCCCACGGCATTTAATGAGTTTAAGTACGGACAAAGGTCCTGCACCTTTGCGTGAAACAAAGAAACACTGCGGATTATCTACACTGGATTTGTTATTTCTACTGAAATTTTACACATTCTGAGTCAAATCTTGGCTTATCGTCCATTTTTGCAAGCGAGGAAATCCACAACCCCGCTTTGTAAGCTCTGAATTCACTTCATTTTTACGAATGCATTACAGTACTATCACTACACTACACCCGTTGTTTTTGAACATCGATACGGTTGAACCTTATCGTATCGATGATTGACGCAGACCTTTCCAAGGAACTCGGACTCAAGGGTAAGAAGTTAACTATGAATTTGGCTTGGACGCAATCAGTAACAAAAGAACACGAGGCCGTAAATGGCGAGGTTGATATTTGTGGAGCATCAGAATCGAAGTTTTTTAACATGAAGAACATACCCGACTTTCCTAACCCATTAGGACACCTCGCTGATTTATGACGGCGAAAGTGGGAAAAGCCCTGCGTATGGAGGGTGGAAGCCTCCCTGTATAGGAAAAGTCGGGCTGAAATATAATAGCTCATTTGGAATTGAAACTCGTCCCAACAGGTAGCAGATGGGAACCCCGTACTACTACGCTGTTTTGATTCTGGTGCTCTTGTTCATATTTATAACACCAACTTTTTAATCTCTTGTTCTCGACGAACAGTGCAGTGTCCGAAAAGATTTGGGTATTTACCGACGCCTTCCAATTTTCATTTTTAAATATTGAAACTTTTAAGCGCCGGGCCGTTTGGAGGACTTTGGATCCAATTCGAGAGAGGGCGTTACCGGTGGATTGTACAAATACAAATACAAGGTGTTGAATCTCGCGCGGACACACGCAGGCATAAAATTAGAATTAGGATTATGACGACGACGGACCACCTGATTCAAAGATAATTCTTTCGGTGTTTTATTTGATTGTCTCATATTTTGTAGGC
>JAQFYE010001791.1:0-20970 GCA_034694305.1 Protaphorura glebata | reverse complement strand
CCCCCCCCTTTTTTTTTGAGCTGCCGAACCCGGACGCACCGAAGACCCGGCAACACAAGAGGGCCCAAAAGTATCCCGGCATGTAAAATCCCAAACAAGGGACTTGCCTCGGGACCATGGGATTGATGTCAATCTATCTGGACGCTTTACGTTCTCTGTTGAGCATTTTTAATTCTTTTGACTCAATCGCAAAGATCAACAACAACGGATAAATTGAAAGTTTAATCTGTGATTTCCATAGATGCATCTCCATTGACGATGTGAAGTGCACCACCGTCATTCGAGGCGATAAGGCCAGTAATGAATGAAGCGTCATCTGAAGCCAAATACATGACCATCTTGGCCACATCATCTACTTCTCCCATTCTGCCAAGCGGATAAGTATTCGCACATATCTTTTCAGCTGCTTTCGTCATTTCTGCAGTTATTCCAAATGTTCCGAAGATTGGGGTTCGAACATCACCAGGGCTTAAAGTATTAAAGAAGTATGTAAGTTCGTATGGAAGTTTTGAAATATGGACCGCGATGGCGGATGCACCAGGGCGGCCAATTAGGACCAAAAGATAGGGTCTGTCGCGTCCTATGCATTCTTCATCACAATTATACAAGAAATTAAGTGAATCTGATGTGAGATCCTTGGCACCCGACCCCTGGAATCATATTTCTTCTGTTGGACTTAATAAAGTTAGGAGGAAGAACTCTGTCGAGGCAAAAACATATTTTACTCACTTGACTGAATTGACGCGGACGCCTTTGGGTCCTAAGTCAATGGCCAAACACTTGGTGAACATGTCGAGAGCCGCTTTCGAGGAACAGTAAGATGGTCCCGTGTCAAACTAGAAAATAAAATAAAAGTTTAACATACTGGAATAAGTTTACTCATTTCTGCATAAGTCTAATCGTTGAAAACAAATAATTATCAACAGAAGTCCCGCAATATGGACATACGGGAGTTAGCCTTTTTGGCATTCATTTATGGCTGACTTACTGGATGTAGTCCGGCCATACTAGAAATATTGATGATGTTCCCCTTGGATTTGATAAGGTCTGGAACCACGAGATGTGTCAGTAAAAACGGAGCTCTCAGGTTGGCCCTCATAACATTGTCAAAGTTAGCCATTATCCCAGGATCGGTGATGCTTAGAAATGGAGCTATTCCTGCGTTATTCACCAGAATGTCCAACTTTCCAAATGTGTCCATCACTTTGTTAACTAATGTCCGAGCCTCATCATCATTAGTAATATCACTTTTAACCCCAAGCGCCTGTTTGTGGGTGTAGATAAATTTTCTGAGTGAATCAAAAGCTATTAATTAAGCCATTTGGATTGGATTGGATGTAATTTTATTATAGTCATCAATAATCATAGCTCACACAACGTAAACATCAAAAATGAAACATTGAATTATCAGTAAGTGACATCGATTCTGACTCGTAACTAACCATTTATATAGTAACCATTTGTTAGGATAGATTGATACCTTTAGATTGGTTGGCGAAACCTGGTTGCATTTTTCCACAACAGCAGCAATTTTATCTTTTCCACGCCCAGTAACTATGACTTGAGCTCCGTATTTAGCAAATTGTATTGCTATTTCTTCACCAATACCGGAACTAGATCCTGTAAATGCGCAAGGAAAATTTTGTTCAAGATTTTTTATGTTGTAGTTATGTTTGATTCAAAATAATAAGTAATATCGCCGCAAGACAAGCGCCAGATGAAGATCACGGAATAGTAATTGTTGTCAGTTATTTCTAAGATATATTTGTATGAATCCCATTTCTGATTGACCTTTTACCAGATTCCCCGGGGCGAATCAAATCCGAATACTGGTCGGATTCGAGTTTCACGAATTCGGATTTTAGTAAATTCGAATCCTACTAAATCCGGATTCATACGGAGCACTATGTACAACCAGTAGAAAGAATTTTGGATTTAGGAATCTCCTGGTCCACCTTATGCTCTGATAGCTCAGCAAGTTCTACTTCACAGGCACAATTGCAATTTCACAATGCTATCTCTACAGGAATTTTTCGGATCAAACTCGGCACCAAATATTTGAACTTTTCGGCTCAGACTACTTGTTTGCGGTTAACACATGGAAAAGCAGAAAAATTGTTTCAAGGCATGTAGGTTTTCCCAGTTTCTCGAATTACAACGTACAAAAAATATGCCAAGGAAATAATTTTCCTACCTGTGACAAGCGCAGTTTTTCCAGTAAAATCCTTTGAGTGGGCCATGCTACAAATTATAAACCCGACTGATTTTAAAGAATATGAACTCGAGTATGAGTTTTAAGTTGCAAGTGAGACTGTTGAAATTAATTTTGAAGCAACGTGTATTACAATCAGTCATTTCCATCACAAGCTCAATACATTGTCAAGGACATTTCTATTGGGATGTCCATGCACGCAGAAAAGATTAACCAAATGAAAAAAATTCTTCTTGTTTGGCAATTTGTTACAATCCGAACAGTGACTACAGATAATACGCAAAACATAAACTACAAGTCATTGTTGGCGTTTAAGTTTATTACTTGTCAACTTCAAATGATTTGGCCTTGCCACTATAGTTTTGTGTACAGTTGGGACGAACTAAATAATCTTTCCTGACATTTCTAATGCTCAGAATTGAAATTATGCTTCCATCATGTGTATGTGTTTATTTAATTGGTGTTATCATCTAGACATACAAATATTTTTTTCTTTTTTAAATTTATTTTTACCTATTAAAATTAATTTCATTTCCGATTGTGTAATCTGAAGACCTGTTAAGTGTAAGCTTGGCATCACGGAGAAATTGCATGGCGATTCAAAGTTTAATTATCTTATGACTTTCCATCGACGACGTGGAGTGCACCACCGTCATTCTAGGCGACAAGGCCAGTAACGAATGAAGCGTCATCTGACGCCAAATACAAGACCATTTTGGCGACATCATCTGCAGTTAATCCTATTGCATCGAAGATTGGAGTTCGGACCCAACCAGGGCTAAAGAATTCAGTTTAAGTCATCATTAATGTTGTATTAACTAAGAATGCCCTGAGGTACCAAGAAGATTCTCAAGTGTCGCATCGGCGCGGTGGACTTACTTGACGGAATTGACAGGAATTCCTTTTGGGCCTAAGTCAATGGCCAAACACTTGGTGAACATATCGAGAGCTGCTTTCGAGGAACAGTAAACTGCACTCGGCCCGAACTGAAAGAAATGGTATTTAGTAGTACTATCTCGAAATTCATTTATTTGACTACTAATTTCAAGTACATACAGGATGTAATCCTTAATCCGTAAATGCTGGAGATATTCTCCTTCGATTTGATTAGGTACGGTACAAGCAGATGTGTGAGTAAAAACGGAGCTCTGAGGTTGGCCCTCATAACATTGTCATAGTTAGACATTATGTTCGGATCAGTGATGCTTAGAAAAGGAGCTATTCCTGCGTTATTCACCAGAATGTCCAATCTGCTTAATGTGTCGATCACTTTGCTAACTAGTGCGTTGGCTTCCTTGTCATTTGTAATATCACATTTTACTAAATATAATAACTAAATCGAACTAAATAATTTTTGTTGACAATTGATCGTATGTACATGGTTGGCTTATGCGTGTTGTATTTATTTGTGTCGTTATAAAGGCAGTCATAAAATGATTATTTTTTAAAGAATTGAACCCGGATTTATTTGTACGGAATAAAATTAAATTTGTTTCTGATTGGGAGATAGATAATACGAATATTTTGTCCGGTTGACGGCATGGAGAAAGTGCACAGCGATTGAAAGTTTAATTATATTGTGGATTTCCAGTCATAACATGAAGTGCTCCACCATCATTTTGAGCGACGAGGCCAGTAACGAATGAAGCGTCATCTGAAGCCAAATACATGACCATCTTGGCCACATCATCTACTTCACCCATCCTTCCCAGTGGATAATTCTTCTTGCAATTTTGATCAACTGCTTTGACCATATCTGCAGTTAATCCTATCGCATCAAGGATTGGGGTTCGGACCCAAGCAGGGCTAAAGAATTCAGTTTAGGTTTGATCATCATTTTAGCGTTAAAACAAACGATGCCCTGAGGCACCAAGAAGATCATCAAGTGTCGTAGTGTATATTAATAGACTTACTTGACGGAATTGACACGAATTCCTTTTGGGCCTAAGTCAATGGCCAAACACTTTGTGAACATGTCGAGCGCTGCTTTCAAGGAACAGTAAACTGGGTTCGTTCCTAGCTGATAGAAATGGTATTAGTAGTACAGTTTCTTGAAATTCATTCATTTGGCTACTAATTTTGGTTACTTACAGGATGTAATCCGGCAACGCTGGATATATTGATGATATTTCCCTTAGATTTGATCAGGTGTGGTACCAGTAAATGTGTGAGTAAGAACGGAGCTCGCAGATTGGCTCTCATTATATCGTCAAACATGGTCATTATCTCCGGATCAGTGATTTTTCCAAAAGGACCAATACCAGCATTATTCACCAGAATGTCCAATCTGCCAAATGTGTCGATCACTTTGCTAACTAGTGCGTTGACTTCCTTGTCATTCGTAATATCACATTTTACTCCAAGTGCCTACCGGTGGTTAATTAATTTTGATTATATTCAAAACCTATAATATTTTAAAGCTACACATATTTTAATCACCTAACACCACTTTTTAGTAATTTACTTTTCATTACCTTTAATTTCTTTGGGGAAACTTGATTGCATTTTTCCACAACGGCAACAATTTTCTCTTCGCCACGCCCTGTAACTACGACTTGAGCTCCGTATTTAGCAAATTGTATCGCTATTTCTTCACCAATACCAGAACTAGATCCTACAAATGTGCATTAAATATAGTATCAAATATTAGTCACGTACGGTTGGTATGTTTGGTAAATATTTTATTTAGCGAGAGAGAAGTCACTATAATTAAAAAAAAGAAATCGGATTCGCTGTCCAAGATTAATTTTGGGTCTACCAGATCCTCGGTAAACACTATTTCAGTTATGTACAATAGGTAGTATGTCAATAAGAAATCAATAAAAGAACCAACCAGTGACCAAGGATGTTTTTCCAGTAAAATCTCTTGAGTGGGCCATGTTCCAGCGCGACGAATTTTAAATAACCAGGACTGTCCGAGGTAAAAGGTGTAAGTGAAACAGGTGAAATGAATTCTACTCCAACATGTCACGCCAACAACACATAACATTTATTTCAATCGCGTGATTCATTGTCAAGGCCAGTTTTATCGTGCGTAGAGAACCAGTTGAACGGAAATCCATACAATCATGCAATTTTAATGATTCCAAACTGTGATAGTGACTTTGTTAACAACACCTAAATAATATAGCGCAAGCCATTGTGAACATTTATCTTTATTATTTTATTGTCATTTGATTTTACCTTGCCACGAGTTTTGTGTGTATATATGTTATTATGTTGAGAGTTTAGATGGTTTAAGTTTAAACAAAATTTTAAAACATTCATAATACGAAAAAAAGTACAAAAATTCTTAATCACTAAAAAGAAATTACTAAAACTATTCTTTCTCTGCGTAAGAATAGTGACATTTTGTCATGCAATTATTTCGCAGGATTGCGCTTCAAATTATAGTGTCTAATTTATCTAATAAATTGTCTGGTATATCTAATTAAGTGAATGTGTTATTTGATTAAGTTGAAATAGTTATTCAGAACGGCATGCTATTTGTCGGAATATTGTGACACCCAATGAAAATCAATTTGGTTATTATACTGAACTGTTTGGGCTATGGAACTTTATGACATTATTAAAGATTCTCAGACTCTGACTCTGACTGTCACGATGGAGTTCGCAATTTCGCATTTTATTTGGGTCGAACTAAATAATTTTTGTTGACAACTGATTGTATGTACATCCTTGGATTATGCGTGTTGCATTTATTTGTATCTTATATAGACAGGGATAGAAACTTTCTTAGAAACGATCATTTCTTTTTTAAACTGAACTCAGATTTATTTGTACCTAATGAAATAAATTTTGTTTCCAATTGGGTAATCTGAATACTAAGCGTTAGCTTGACATCATCCAGAAATCGCACAGCGATTGAAAGTTTAATTATTTTGTTAACGCCCCAGTCATAACATGAAGTCCTCCGCCATCATTTTGAGCGACGAGGCCAGTAACGAATGAGGCGTCATCCGACGCCAAATACAAGACCATCTTGGCCACATCGTCTACTCCACCCATCCTGCCCAGTAGTGCCCAGTGGATAATTCTTCTCGCAATATTTATCTGCTCCTCCTATCATATCATCAGTCATTCCAATCGTACCGAAGATTGGGGTTCGGACCCAACCAGGGCTAAAGAATTCAGTTTAGATCAGATCTTCATTAGTGTTGGATTAACAAAACATGTCCTGAGGCACCAAGATGATCCTTCACTGTTGCCAGAATTAATCGGGCTAAATATTAGGAAATGCGAGACTTACTTGACGGAACTGACACGAATTCCTTTTGGGCCTAAATCAATGGCCAAACACTTTGTGAACATGTCAAGTGCTGCTTTTGAGGAACGGTAAACTGGACTCGGTTCAAGCTAATAGAAATAGACTTGGTAGTACAATTTCTCGAAATTATTTTATTGGACTACTGATTTTTGGTACTTACAGGATGTAATCCGGCAACACTGAATATATTGATGATATTTCCCTTAGACTTGATGAGGTGTGGTACAAGCAGATGTGTGAGTAAGAATGGAGCTCTCAGATTGGCTCTCATAATATCGTCAAACCTGGTCATTATCTCAGGATCGGTGATTTTAGCTTGAGGGGCAATACCAGCATTGTTCACCAGAATGTCAAACTTGCCAAATGTGTCAATCACTTTGCTAACTAATGCAAGGGCTTCCTTGTCATTCGTAAAATCACATTTTACTCCAAGTGCCTATTAGCGTTTATCATAATTTTATTATATAATTTTATTATGCTAAACGCATATTTTATCACCTAAATTAGAATCACTTTCAAGTATTTTACATTTCGCGTACCTTTAATTTCTTTCGGGAAACTTGATTGCATTTTTCCACAATGGCGGCAATTTTCTCCTCGCCATGCCCAGTAACTACGACTTGAGCTCCATATTTGGCGAATTGTATTGCAATCTCTTCGCCAATGCCCGAACTTCATCCTGGAAATATTTGGTAAAGAGGATTAATCGAATGTAGGATAGAATTTCCACTTTCTCGACAGAATTAAATTATCCAAACCTGTAACCAGAGCTGTTTTTCCAGAAAAATCTTTCGAGTGGGCCATGTTATGTAATATGCAGAGGAGTCCTAGTCTGGAACGCAACTAAGTTTAAAGAACACTGACTGTCCGAGTTTATCGAGACTGCTATCGAAGTGAATTTAAATGGAACGTGTTTCATACTCAATTTCTGTAATTTGCATGTGTCAATCTCAAGGACGGCTTTATTCTTTTGTCCACACAGATATGATATGATAAACGACATGCAATATTGCAGAATTACACACTTTAAATATATTGGTAGCCGATTCGGAGTACAATAATGAGAATAATCATGGGTATTTTAAGTTGCGATTCTGAATT
This sequence comes from Protaphorura glebata, assembly GCA_034694305.1. NCBI lineage: Eukaryota > Metazoa > Arthropoda > Collembola > Poduromorpha > Onychiuridae > Protaphorura > Protaphorura glebata. The sequence goes on along the minus strand of JAQFYE010001791.1, from coordinate 13,390 downwards.
GATCTGACCTTGCCCTTGCCTGCCACGAGTTGCGTAACGCCGGAGGAATTCAGTTAGCAGATGGATTTATTGTAATCTACATATTTTGCCTTGACCTCTTGAAGTTACTCCATATGGTCAGAAAAATTTCTGTCTGTTAATAATTGATGGCTTTAATTTCAATGATAAGTCTAACAAGAGACACACCTGACCTAACCACGGAGCAGGATCTTGTTCCGCCAGTATCCCGGGACTATGTTGTCAAGAAGTGGGGGATCAAAACAAAGAAATGAACACGACCATCACCTCCGTGGTTAGCCTCCATCCGTGGGTGCGCCGGGTCAAGGCACGGTGACGGAAGCCTTGACCCAGCGTACCCAATTTTCTTAATAGATTGCCAAACCCTTGAGTGGGGTCTGAAAATATTTCCGTGTAAAAATGAAGTACTTTTTAGGGCCACCTTCAAAAATTTGGCCAAAAAATTGCTAAAGACCGACATTTTATATATTTTTGAAGTTTTATATTGTATTAATCAAAATTACCGTATAAGGGAAACGTAATAATGTGTGACGGTTCAGGACAGACAATGTTTATTGATCCATCATTTTAGATTTTTGAATATTGTGCAGAGGATTCAAAACTCTAACTTCTCAGGATTTCCAGTCATAACATGAAGTGCTCCACCGTCATTTTGAGCGACGAGGCCAGTAACGAATGAAGCGTCACCTGAAGCCAAATACAAGACCATTTTGGCGACATCGTCTACTTCACCCATTCTGCCAAGTGGATAAGCATCCGCACAGTGTGTATCTATTTCCTTTATAATATCTTCAGTCAATCCCATTGTACGCATGATTGGAGTTCGAACCCAAGTAGGGCTAAAGTGGTCAGGGAATTTCTTAAGTTAGTAAAATCACATACATTTGTTGGCGGCCATATATGCAATCCGGCATTATAGATAATGCCTAGGCATTGTCTATAATGCCGGATTGTATATATGACCGCCAACACATATATCTTTGTACACGAACGACAGAATTAATCAGACTAAATATGACGATTACACAAAAATAAACACTTACTTGACGGAATTGACACGAATTTCTTTTCGCCCGAGGTCAATGGCCAAGCACTTTGTGAACATGTCGAGTGCTGCTTTTGAAGAATTGTACACTGGACTCGGTCCGTACTACATATATATCGGTATCGTAATTTCTATTATTACTATAATATACCTCGTGCTCAATATAATTGACGAAAGCGATATGCTCTCCAAATAATTAATTTACGAATTTCAAGCACGTACAGGATGTAATCCATCAACGCTTGAGATATTGACGATATTTCCCTTAGACTTGATCAAATGTGGTATCGACAAATGAGTGAGTAAGAACGGAGCTCTAAGATTGACTCTCATAATATCGTCAAAGTCGGCCATAATACCTGGGTCAGTGATGCTTATCTCAGAGGCAATGCCGGCATTATTCACCAGAATGTCTAATCTTCCAAATGTGTCCATCACTGTGTTTACTAATGCACCGACTTCGATGTCATTGGTAATATCACATTTTAACCCAAGGGCCTGCCGAAATTATGAATGTAATTAATTAAATAATATTATTTTACGTTGTGTTGGGCACACAACTAATTTGGTATCTTTCATAATTCTCCTGCATTTTGAATTCCCACCTTCAATTTTTTGGATGAAACTTTAATGCATTTTTCTACAACCGCTTCAATTTTTTCTTGACTCCTCCCAGTAACGATGACTTGAGCTCCGTATTTGGCAAATTGTATTGCTATTTCTTCACCAATGCCGGAACTGGATCCTACAATATTCAAAGTACGAGCGAAAGTGATATCAGTAAAACGTGCACAGCAAAAATAGTTAGGAATTTATGTAGTGCAGGACAATGTTTTTGCCTGCTAGAATTTTAATTTTCCAACCTGTGACAAGTACAACTTTTCCGAAAAAATCTTTCGAGTGTGCCATATTGTTTACGTTTATGTATTTTGATTCTGCAAAGAGGCTATTTTAACGAACACGGGCTGAGCTATAAATTGAGACTGCTAAAACGACTTTAACCTTAATTCTACAATGTATCCGTAATATGTTTCGTTGTCATGGACAGGTTTGTCATGTGCGCACGGATTAGATAACCTATAACCACATGCACTAAACACTTTATTACAATTATGTAATTGATTCAGCTTGTGAATTATGATTTTGACTTCTGCACCACACAAAAGATATCGTGCATATCATTGTGAACATTCTTTTCTTTACTTTTCCATTAGGCTACGACACGAGTTTTATGAACAGGATAAATTCTATTAGCATTTCAAAAAATTTGTCAAACTGGCATAGGGCAAACGCATTGGTCTAAACTCCCGTAACCTCTAATACATACAAAGTTTGTACTGACGTCGACTAAACTCAGGACATCACTCTAGTTGACCTCTTGAGGAACGGAATGAACAGAATATACAGGGTAGTCCAGTGGCCGAGGTCAAGTACGGTACCCAATTCTGCTTCTTGTGATAACCGAATCGTTATGATATCGAACAAATTGGCGGTTTCTTTGAAAATAAAATGTATATAGGGTATTCTTTGACCAGAAAACACTCCATAACAGGGTTTCCTTTGTTTAAAAAATTTTCACGTGGAACCGCACCGACAGAATCAGAATTGGCCGACGATGGTTCCTTAGATCGTCCCAAAAAATATACATATTTCACTTCTTTCTGGGTAACCATATGCGTCAGTTCGCAAGGGCGGAGGAAAAAGTTACACAGTACAGGTTGAAATCAGTTAGTGTTGCCAATTTATTGCAAATGTGATTATTTCATGAACATGAATCAAATAAACTGAACGATTGAAAAGTAGGAATATTTTTCTCTTGACATCATTGTAGATCAAATGTGTAGCTGTTCCGAACTTATTATTTCGACAATGCCATCACACTGATTGGATATCCATTGAGTACGTGAAGTGCACCACCGTCAGCTTGAGCGACAAGGCCAGTAACGTACGAAGCGTCGTCTGACGCGAAATACAAGACCATCTTGGCCACATCTTCTACTTCTCCTATTCTCCCCAGTGGATAATCTTGAGCACATCCCTCCACTAGTGCTTTCATCGTCTCTGCTGGCAATCCGATTGTATCGAAGATTGGGGTTCGAACCCAGGCTGGACTACAATTCAATTTATAACAATGTGGTCTATTACACTGGACGACATTTTGTTAGAAAATAAAATGTTATGTACTCTAGTCCAATGACTTAGAATTTAAATATTATGGCGGCGCTGGGGATCGAAAGCTTGCAGTCTGATTGTGCTATCGGGAATTTGTAGGGACCCATTGGAAAATTGGGGTACGGAAATAAACAAATAAATAAATCAATTGTACCAATTTTCAACTTCAAAAATTGACAACGCTTGACAAGTTGTCGTTTCAACAGTTTGGTCGTATAATTAGCCTCGAAAGTGAAAGTATTCGATTCTCCTAGCGCCACCACAATTCTTAGTTTGCATAGCATCGGACTGAATACGTGACGCTTTAGGATATTTGAGTAACAAAAAAGTAAACCATGAAAAAATATTTACTTGACGGAATTAACACGAATTCCTTTCGGTCCCAAGTCGACGGCTAAGCACTTGGTGAACATGTCGAGACCTGCTTTTACAGAACAGTAAACTGGACTTGGTGCGAGCTACAAAATGAAATTGTGTTCTCAGTTAACTCCTTTTTAAAAATATATTTAAAAATTTCAATGACTTACAGCATGTAATCCGGCCACGCTTGAAATGTTGACAATGTTCCCTTTAGATTTGATCAAGTGTGGTACTAATAGATGTGTAATCAAGAATTGAGCTCTCAAATTGGTCTTCATGACAATATCGAAGTTGTCCATAATGCCTGGATCAGTGATGCTCACAAAAGGGGCAACCCCAGCATTATTCACCAGAATGTCAACTCCGCCAAATGTATCGATCACTTTGTCCACTAAAGCACGCACCTCGTCATCAACGGTCACGTCACATCTTATCCCAAGGGCCTTTTGGTGTAAGTACATTATTAATGTTAGTATTAATTAATTTAGTATTAGGTATTATTATTTTAGCATAATTAGTACCTTCAATTTGGTTGGCGAAGTTTGGTTACATTTTTCCACAACAGCAGAAATTTTTTCTTCTCCACGCCCCGTAACTATGACTTGAGCGCCATATTTTGCAAATTGTATCACTAGTTCTTCACCAATTCCTGAACTAGATCCTGAAAATATTCGGTTTTATTTTAATTATTTGTGAGAAAATGACATGACCAAACTAGGATTGCAATTTGCAATGTACCAGACGTTTCACATTTCGCGGCCATTTTCCAAAGATTCTAACCAAAGATTGGTTCTGCCCAAAAATAAGGTATACATTTTCTACAGAGATTCGAGTGATATACATAGGCAGCTACTGGTGAGGCAATTTCCGGTCGGGGCGCGGTACAACCAGAGAACGCCCGTCGGCCTTGGTATAATGGATCTGACTGAACTTTTATTTGCCCGAGGTACTATCTCGTGCGATCCCTGGAGATCGACAGAGGTCAAGCTAGGGTCACCGTCGAATCGTGAAGATCGGGGACTCGTCAAAGGGTGTACCATTCAGCATAACATGATTGCATCAATTCTGTGACCTCGGGTCAATGCAGAAAGCCGATGCTCGGTTACGCCTGCTATACTCCTACTAATCCCTGGTTGACACCACATTTGGCCTTTGTATGGGTCACTTGCCGACAGGTCAAATGTGGTGTCACTCAAATGGGGAGATTCAGTATTATGGAGATACCCCTAGACCTCCTCCTTAACATACATACATTATGGAGATAATTTAAGAGGCGGCATTGGAAGAGGCTATATGTCTCCTGTAGAATTTCTATCCATTTCTATTTAATTCTATTTTATTTTGAGTGAATATCCCTATACTTTATAGTTCACGGCATGCGGCCATCCCTGACGACAATGCTGCGCGGTAGAGGTAATTACGTAAAGATTAAAGGTTTGTAGATTATTACCTGTGTTATTAGAAGGTAGATAGAAAAAATGCGCTAGAATTATTATTATTAGCTACATTTTTGATTAATGAATTCGTACATTTTATAAATAGTAATATCAGTATAAATCTCATATTGTATCTGACAACCTTCCAACCTCGTTTGTAGACGGGTCACCGCGAAAACAAAGAACATAACAAAAATTAGAAAATTCTTTGACATTTTTGGGTTACCTGTCACTAACACAGTTTTTCCAGAGAAGTCTTTCGAGTGGGCCATCTTTATTTTTTTAGAAATATGGTTACGGATGAAATGATGGACTTTATGGTGATGATGACTGTCTGAACTGGAAACTGAGACTAATAAATTAAATACGCATATTCGAGTTATTAGTCTTAAATGGAGTCACTATAGAACATATTGTTTCCATCATCTATCAACACTGTAGACACCGTTCCATTGCGTTGCGAAGAACCGGTTTAGGTTTATGAACCGGGCGAGGCGGACCAGAACAGGTTCGTCAAAATTTCGACGCTGTCCCATGCATGTAAGTGATGCTTGGCGATCCAGGTATAAAGTACGATATACATTGTGTAGGTAGGGAATTCTGGAGGACCTAGCCATTTAATTCACTAAATGTGCGGTTGCAAGTATTACTAAGAAAAATATCTGTCCCATCTCTCCCGGGTTAATTTCGTTTCGCATCAAAATTATACTGCGCCCTGCAGATAATGTGATTAATATACAAGCTCAGAAGGTCTGCGGGGAAATAATTAAAATTTCTACGAATTATATATCTCATTTTTGATTTCTTCTAGTCTAGTCTTAATCTTTGGCTTCATAGATATGAGTGGGTAGAAAAGTTCTGAGACACCCTCTAGATCCCCTGATTCTGTAACCGGATTATGGTAGTTCTTGATATTTAATTAGTTTTATATTACTTGATATTTAATTAGTTAACCAAACTTTTGGTGCACTAGAGCCCCTCACTACACTAGCAATCGGGTTTCACGCGGAAAAGCTCTAAACGAACAAGGATAAGGAAAGTGGTGGAGAAACGTGCTATCCGTGGGTCAGTTGTGCTGTGGCGTAATTCTAAGTCGGTGCTACGTGCCTGTAATGCAATACGGTAATTATCTCACAAAACCGGTATTTCTATTAGGAAAATATTTCTAAAATATCTGCATTTGGGTACCTATGCCGGAAATTTGTTTCTCTTATACCTTTACATTAACCCAAAAAAAAATTAATGTCGCTAAGGCTGGTATTCTCGGTTCCTATTGAGGTTCACCACAACGCTGGTATTTCCTATTCGAATTTGAAACAAGGAGAATAACTGCACCAAATTCCAGCTTACTACATGAGTTTATCATCTACATGACCTCCATAGCATACAAACATTTTGTTTCTACAATTTAGTGGCCGCTACCGTTGCGGGTCAAATTGAGACTGGATACTCAACTGCATGTCGAACTCGTAGGTGTTACCGTGTCGCTTACTTGGTTAATGGCAGATAATTTATTTGCATTCTCAATACTCAGGCGATATGTGCCAAGGAAGGTCAATATTTTGGTCAAATTGATCTACGTCAAATACCGTAGTTTTCTACCGGAGTCAATATGATCAAAATCCCATTAATTAAGTTTGGAATCCGTGGCTCGGGAAATGCGAATGCACTTCTGGTCCACCCTGTGTAGTAAGTAATGACCAAACAAGTAGGGTAAGGAGGAATTGAATTGATGAACTGAACCCAAACTTTGTATGATTTTTTTTGTATTCCGCTCGATTCAATCTTTCAACCTCTGTAATTCTGAGTACGAAGTATTCGTCTGAACACTCTCCCCTTAAAAATTATTTTGGCAAAAAAATTTATGGCAGTTTTACATAAAGCTTTATCTTTTCATTACCGTACATTTGTGGATAGTCTAAGTCTATTGAATACTAACTAAGTAACTTCAAAAAAGAAAATCGGTAATTGTTTTATATGTCCGGTATTCTAAAATACAGAGGAAGGACAGTACAGTCCAGTTAGGATTTCAATTGTTGTTCCAAGCGATCTCGAACGACGCAATATGTTGACAATTTACTACAGGAGAGACGCAATAGTCGAAATATTAATTTATAAATTGTCAGTCAGTTAATCCACTCTCCCCTTTGTTTAGTTTACGCAGTTGACAATTAGGAGTCAAACGTGTGCTTTGACTCATTGGTAATTATTTAGAACCAAAAGGAGACCGTAATAAAGTTAATACAAATTCTTAATTTTTCTGGGCACTTGAATTGAGTCAAACTTGAGTAAAAAAGCACATCCAAACTTGAACTTTACCTTGAACAAGTCAAGTTTTTCATGATTACAGTGAATACTAAGTTTGTTGGAATTAGATTGTGAATCTTAGTCACATTTTAGACGACAAAAATACAAGAGGTTTTTACCTTACGAAGAATGTAGAAATATGGAAATGAAGAAGGAAGACAAGTTTCTGGCATAAATCTCGAATAAGAAGTGTTGAAAAAACTTACTTCTCAATATATAAACTAAACTGGAATGGTCAGGTCCAGTAGTGCGTAAATACGAGTTACAATGACTAAATCCTGTTGTTAGCCAAAACAAGCCAATGAAGCTGAAAAAATAAATACGATGGTCATTTGGCAAGAAATATTAAAAGATTCGCAATGCAACATTGCAGATCGCGAAAGTAAAGGTTTTGGGGCCCAGTTAACACGCAATAATATTATATAATATTAGTATTTAAGAAATATATGAGCTTTTCTGTACAATGTGGAGTTCTCGAGGCAAATGCATAGCGTGAATTGTTTAAGGAACGCACGCTATAATTATATATATTCCACTCATTTACACATTTCAGTCATTACATAAAACTTGACTTATCGTTTGCATCTATCCATAATAACTTTTGTTTAACTTTTGATTTATCCATGGCGCTTGGTCTTAAACTCTCTTTGTGAAGGTAAAAGACACGGCAAATTCATGAGAAACCTGTTTGGACACACCAATCAATTGATAGTTGTCCCTGCTCCAAAGAAAAAAAAATTTTTTACAAGTCAAAAATCCATTCAAATCCCGCGGACCCACTATAGGAAGCCGACAAGGGCTGCCTCTACAGTAGTCTTGAATACAAAATTAACCTAAATTAACAATCAATCAACAGCATGAGAAGTCGGTATAAAATTTGAAACAATTTACAACTCATTGTAATATTTTCAAAATGAATTTTTATTTCTTCGTATATTACAATTTAATGTATATTTGAATGATTTAATATGATAATAATAACATTATGTCATAATGAGTTCATTCAACTTACACTTAAGAATTATATTAGTATATACAGTCAGGTGAAGCTGCATTAACAATTTCAGTCATAATTAATTATACAATACATTTTTAGTCTCTAACTCTGTTAATTTACTTCTACGTTTATCCAGGATCGACGCCGATCGACGATCACATTTAATCCTTGTATACATTATATAACAAATGTTACATATAACGAACTAAAAAAATTGTCCAACACCAAACTCATTTATATATTATATATATATAGTTGGTTTTTAATGCTGGTACTGTGGTAAAACTTCATTAGAACGATCCAAAAATTATCCCTTCCCCAATTTCACTCTGTTAGTTTCATTCAAGTCACATTCTCATTCTTCTTGTTGACATTTTTCAGGCCTAAAATATCTTTATAATTTAGTTTAAATATATAGACTTTATAAAAATTTATTAACCCCAATAATTCCAACGACCACCACCGCCCCAACGGCCACCCCACCCGCCATATCCTCTCCAACCTCTAAATCCTCCATACCCGCCGTACCCGCCATACCCGCCATAACCACCACGACCCCAACCTCTACCCCATCCTCCGTAACCTCTTCCATACCCACCATACCCACCATACCCGCCAAAAATTGGCCAAATTATCGTATCTGAGCGTTCTAATAAATCATCGGACGTTGAATTCTTTTCTGACCCATCGATTTGCTTCTCAAAATCAGACTCGAACTTTGGAAAAGTTGGAAAACTTGCATTTTGTTGTTCATCGCGGATATTCTGCGGTATTTTCAACAAATCCACCGGATTACAATGAATTTCAATGGGATGTATTACGAAAATAAGTAAAAGGACAGATGCGGAATACCATAGACTGTATGGAAGAACCTGTGAAAATTTAAGAACATCTGAGATTAGAAATACTCAACGAAATTCAAATATATAATCGGACTATGTAATAAACGAGGTGGTCGAGGTAGAAATCGGAGATTATTGTGTGCAACTAAATTTCACCACCACTGAAGGGAATTTTTAATTGTAGATAATAACTCAATGCTTGTGCGTGTCAAGTTCAAGGAATCTAATAATAATAAAATATCAAATTTTGAATGCTCACCTTTGACACGGACATTTTTGTCGTCACAAATTTCTGGTCAATTTGTCAGAACTCAAGGCTTCACCACCTCCCAAGTTTAACAATGACTAGAACTATAAGATCTTCAGTTTTACGATTGAATTAAATAATGCCAAAATGAGTCGCAGTTTAAATAACCTGAGGTCAAGTTCGCCAAGTCAATAAATGAACTGAGCTTTTATTTTCTGAGAAACGATAACTTTTAATGTGTTCATTCATTTCTAATGCAATGGCATCATGAGTAGAAATAAACGTGTATTTCTAATTCTCACTTATTTGGATGTACTTCTTAGTAAATAAGAAATTACAGGGTAGACCATAATATTTCATCTTTCAAATTTCACACCTTACGGTTGCCCAAATAGGTGAGTTCCTTCATAACGAAACGTTTCTACTAGTGAACAATCTTTATCGTGAATCTAACAAGCAATGCAATCCATTTGTGTATAATATTCTTTTTGGAAGTGGACCATGCAGTTATGAACTACCCTGTAAAATGTAAGCATTTCTATTTTGGCTAAACAAAGAATCAACAAAGCCATTCGCACGTTAATAAACGTCGAAAGGTAGATCCATAGCTAAGAAAAAAAACAATTCCTAAACAACAATAACAATTAGCGCTTGTAGAATTGAACTCCCATAAATGAACAATTCCAAAGAAATTATTTTCCAATGCTAATTTGTTAGAAATCAGAATTGTTAATTTATTTCAAACGAAACGTGTTTAAAACGTCTCTCCCAATTTTTTACAACTTCTCAGTTACATTAATTTTACTCAAAGAAACGTTATATTGACAAACCAATCTTGATTTGGACTCACTTTCTCAGGAAATAATAAATTATTGTATCTTAGAAAAATGTTATTATGAAATTATTGTAATTATTATTATTGTTAAAAAATTTATGAGTCACAGTTCACATTGTAAAGATACAATTATTTTTGGGCAGCTGAATCTTCAAAATGTTTAGGAAAGTTTTCTTAGCATTTTGGCTATTTTTGATTAACATACGGGCTTTGGAAATTGTACTTTTACACATCGTATGATTCGTATATTGCTCATCCACCGATTCTATTTGAGTAGTAAAGAATCTCAAACATAATTTGTATTTTATTGCACCCATTTTGTAGTGTCTACTTTTACGAGATTGTCGCTTTTATTTCCATTAAAATCGGCTTGGACATTTGTATAACAATTTCATTTACACTCTTGCGTTTTTTCCATCATCAATAATTTTTCTAATACATATTTTAGTACGCATTTTTTTATAACCTGAAGAAGGTACCGTTTTGTTACCGAATGTATATGGAGAATGAAGACTGGTTACATTCAAAATCTAAACAGTAATTTTATCCAGTACCAGTAGTGGTTGAAGTTGTAGTATTTGTTGGTGGTAAACCAAGTCCGAGTAGAAACAGCAAAATTCATGCTTCACACTCTTGCGATTGCAAAGTCAAGAATAGAATCAACATGTAAACTGCAACAGACATTACCTTTAAATAATTTTTAAAAGAAAGCTTAAATACATACGTACAGAATCCATATTTCAAATTCTACACCTAGAAACTTTCGTAAAGTACAAATTCTTACCTCTCCTCTTTTCATTTTAACAAATTTCTAAAATCTGAAATAATTTTTTTTAACACTAACAGAAGATATAATGACTCGAACGGACTGTGGTTTCGTACTGAACGTGAAGGCAAATTTAAATTTTCACTAAATAACTAAAATTTCCAAGGACTGTTTAAAAAAAACTGCCCTTCATTATTTTAATAATAATTGAAGGCCGTCGTGTGGCTATTTGTGTCCTGAAGGAATCTGGTCTTTGACCTCTGGATTTGGACCTAACGGCTTATGTTGGCGCCTTAATTTAAAAAAAAACTCTTATGATCCTTACTATTAGGATGATCTACCATTTGACCAAATAAAATACGAAAGCAGTGGCGGTTCTAGCTATAGAAGTAGGCAGATGTCTATAGCTTATTGAAGACTGTGCATGCAATCTGGCGGCGTCTGCCTATAGCAGTTTATATGATTTCGCCTATAGTGGAGGCATATTAAGGCCTGCCTATAGGTTAAAAATTCCTGGAACCGCCAGTGTACGAAAGATGACCCTTGAGTGTTGGACCACCCTGTACATGAATTTCATTTAATGACACAGTACATTCCAAAATAAGGATTTATTTTATTAAATCCATTTCCTGTACAAGTGACAAAATTTTGAATGTAGAACATTATAAGTCAAAATAAAATTTTGACTTTAATTAATTTTTCAAAATTTCAGTTTTTTATCTTCAATTACTTCAACAACCTTTCCATCCCCAACCTCCATAGCTGCCACCTCCCGAATTGCCATCTCCCCATTTCAGCCATTTAAATTCAGAGCGGTCCATGTCATCAGACGTTGAATCTGCTTCAATTCTAACTGTTTTATCGATGGCTACATTATCAGAGGCCGTCGCAGTTTGATCAGGAGACAAAGGAATAGCTTCACATTGAAAATATAACATGGAAATGGAAATCAACGCTAGGATGAAACTGATCCTGATCAAGAACTGTTAAAATTAAATATATAGATTTAGTCAATCTAACAGTGTAGAAACGGATTCTCGCTACAGACAAAAATTAACCAGTTTTGATTTTAAAACAACGTAGTACAAGTCTGGAAATGAAATTGGAATTCAAATATATGCCGACAGATCGACCTAATCGTGGCTTAATTTTATCAATCAAAATTGTACACATACCTTCGCTTCGACGAAATTCTTCATTTTATAAATTATGACGCTAATATCCAGAGGAGGTAGACAGTATAAAACTTAATCTCACTTTAAAATTGTTGCCAATACGAGGAAATGAACTTGGTTTCGAAGTCTAGGTGGAAATTGAATCTCTCCAACGTTGGACTCTTTAAATATCCTCCCCAGTGCACACACATAAACATGAGACAACTAAAAACCTTCAAAATTTATAATTTCTAAATGTAAATTACGTGTCCTTGCTCCATCTCCATCATTATCAGAATTTACATTGCCAATTTTGAATTATAACTAATTCCGTCGTAGCTGTGGATTTTGATTTTGATTTTAAAAATTGTTTTCCACGTGGCTCCAGCTTGTCGAAAATTAATTTGAAATCTTAAAAAAAATGTTCGAAATTAGCAACAATTAAATAACCAGTCTACACATCGTGGGGTCAAAATATTGGTTGGAAGTAATTTGTATAATTGCTGTTTTAAATTAACAGAAAGTTATCCGTACATAAGATACACATTCAAGGTAAATGTGTGTGTGTCTACAAGTTACAAAATCGTCGTCCATAAGGTAGTGACGATTTAATGAGCTGAATGGCACTGAGAGACTTTATGAAATACGCTAATTTTTACAATTCCTATTCGTATCCAAACGATTTATCGTCTAGTGATTTGCAGACTTAAGTCTAGTTTTGCTTTATTGAGAATTCAGAATTGTAAGCAGTTGGATATTTAAAGGACACGTTACCGGTTCTTCAAGTATACGCTTTACTATTTGCTCAGACCAATTTTAAAGGCAATAACATTTGGAGTCCTGAATCCGGAAACCATTCATTGAAGGGTACTTTGCGACATATAGAGTTATTACAAGTTATCCCTTATGTTATTTCTCAACCGAAATATCTCCCTGTATGGGAGTGTCTCATTTAATGTCCTGTGCCTTTAGCAAATAGAAATTATGGAGACTTCTGGACACGCGGGAGGATATTTTTTCGACACCTTCGTAATGGATTCACCTGGAAATTAAAGTTTCATGAAGTGAACCCCGGATTAAAATATGGAGAATGAAAGAAATAAATTCTCGAATTTTAAACCGATTCATTCGGACAGTGAAATTCAAGTTCCCAGACTCCACTCTTAACCCTTACGTGAGTAGAGACGTGTAAAGACGGGCACAAAGTGCCC
>JAQFYE010001790.1:0-20971 GCA_034694305.1 Protaphorura glebata | reverse complement strand
ACCGACTTAGGTTAGGTTTGACAAACTTTTTGACATAATTCGTGACATAGCAAATGACATGACAAATGACAACATTCGCTGGTAAGATGTCGTGAATGATACATTCGCATTACGTGGGAATCGGAATTGATAAGAATGGTTTGTCTATGTGTACCTCAGCTCTGCTCATTACATTGCCACTCGGCGATATATAAACAGTGCGTCAAGTCTACATCTCAGCACATACAAATTAACATTATATCCTTGCAGATACATCAACTCCTAATTCCTTAAATTATTTAGAATTTACATTTCTCAGTCATACCGCTCATAGACTAACCATGGTAACACATTGTACGAACCTCCACTGTAAAAGTATGTCGCTTCAAAGTTCAAACCCATCAATAAACGACGTGAATCTAAAATATTCTAATGTAATTCTCCATATTTATAGTAATCACGGAAGACGACATCGTTTGGATTCTCCAAATTCTTTGCCTGTGTGCTGATCTTGTATCAGGCAGAGACGAACTCGCCCTGGCACTTGTGACCCCAGCCGTTATTGTGGATATAAAGAGACAATTGAATACAGATAGGTCAGGCACATTCACATTTCTTCAGTCGGTTTTGATAAAGTGGATCAGTAGGGAAGGTCCTAATGGGATTACTGTCAAGAACTTCACTTCCGTGTTGGCGTCTTGTGGCTTCAATAAAGTAGCAAGTGAGTAAATCAGCATGCCATGACCTCTATAAATGTGAACTAACTACCGCCACTCATGTTTAATAATTCGGCGCCTTTCGTTCCATCTTTTTCATTCGTAGGTGATATCGTTGATCGGGTGAGAGATCCGGAATCATGCCCATTTAAGGACCGGTCCTGCCGATGTAACAATCCAACAATTTTAACCATAGGTATGTGTTCAGTCGAACCAATATGTACTAACCCAATATTCTCTGCGCTATCCGCGATCGTTGTAGCCAATACGACGCCAGTGATTTGAGTCAACCGATTGACCTGGTAGACGGGCGCCCGTCTACAAAGAGGTGCTTATACCGAGAACATGTTTACTACTCATTCTTAATTATTATCTCTTGATCAGAAAAAAATTTCTGTCCAAACTTTGATGAGTGCAAACTTATGAAATTAAGATCCCGCCACCCTTCGTTAAAATACATTCCAGTAATACCAATTCTAATTTTTTAAACTTTGGACTTTGGGTCAGACATAATATTCCGTTATAAGGCCGTCATGCACGGGGGGGGGGGGGAGAGATCCTTTCCTTAATTAGTGTTGGAGAATTAAAAATTTACGTGGACATATTTTCACAGAAACACAAAATAACGTCCATGGACATGCAATTAGTCTTGAGGAGGTGCCGGAAAACCGATCGCCAGAATTGACAGCTGACCCACTACCAGAAGTGTCAACAGATCCAGATCGACTTGCTTCCCTCGGTTCAACAATAATTGAAATAGTGAGTGACCACGCGTGAACGTTGTGTGCAATGCAGACGGTATATACAGAGTATGCCAATCCCACTTTCTCATTTTCAAATTATGGCAATTTTTGTCAGATTGGGCTAAATGTTTGAACTTCAGTTTTTAATTGCCTCCTCGAAATAATAAAATTTCTACAATATTCGATAAGGGACGTACTTTCACAGAACTTAATAATCTTCCCTCGTATATCATAAGTAACCTAATAAAACACCGGGTCTCGATTCATTCAGTGCTTCAGATATTAGAGCCTTTCATCCCTTTCTCCATATAGTGAAAGCAAGTGAAAGACCCTGGTTTTTTAATAGGGATCTATTAGCCAACCGGGTTTTAATTTGTCCTTAATGGGATATATGTTGTCCATTTGAAAATTCGGTCCGAGTGAACTCTGGCTGCACCCGGACGGTCTGGTTGTACCGCGCATATTGTCCGGGCCAAAGCCGAATCCGAGCTGCCTCGGTACACCCGATCTAGTCCACCTGGACTGAAACGTAGAAAGTTGAAACACAACTATCACGCCTTCAGAAGATATTAGCCGCCCCATAAATTATATCGTAATTGAGTGGTTGGTTAAGTTTTAACATATATAGTTCTTCTGAATTTAAAGCTAGTATCACTTATTTTTTAAGGGCACTCCACTACTACTAGATTCCAGTAGTGTTCCAAGACAGTCCAGGACATATGATGTGGGACTTCGTGCCTGGGTGTCACAACGTAAGTTTTGAACGGCAATAATAACTAAATCTTAAAGTGATGTATATACGAAACCTAAGAAATCTTTTTCAAAATTTTTTTAGGTATTGAACGGAAGTGTATGACTCAATCGCGATGTCTAAAAGGAATTCTGGTTATAATTGTCGTCGTTGTTGTATACGTTTCAGTCAACAGCCAAAATGACGGCATCGAAATCGGATCAAACAATAGTTCAAACATTTCCAGACGGAATTCTGTTATTATGACACCGTCGGCGCTAATACCTGGACCCAGAACGACCTCAGTGACTTTCTTAGACACAACAGCAAATATATCTGAAGAACCTGAGACCTTAGTGATGGCTGACCACTACGGAGTAGGATCATTGGATTGCAAGCTTGTATCAACCCTTGAGTATACAATTTCATCAACTGACGGTGAACAATCTTGGTTTGAAACATGCGATGGTTCATCTATTCAACACTTGACACTCATTGGGGACTTTACAAATATGCAAATTTCTCACATATTTTCAATGAATCTGGTATCCTCAGTTGAAACCTTAAATTTTACTGGTCCACATATTTGCAAGGAATTTATACAACCACAGGTATGCACGAACATGTATGAATTTAAGAACTTGAGGGAAATAATTTTCTGGGGAAATGTCTCGCAATGTACTGAGCTCTACTTATTCTTAGCAAAATGTGCTACCTTTGGAAAGTCTTGCGATATTATATTAGACCGCAAACCAGAACTAAGGTTGGGCGAAAGAGATCGAAATAGACTCAGAGACCAGTGCCGTGGTAGAGTTTTGATAATTAAGTCTTAACATGTTGTCCAGTAAATGTAACTTAAATCTAGTCAGTAACTCAACCTGCAAGATACTCTTTATATCTTCAATTACCGGTTACCAACGTTCTATACGTCTTTGTAAAATTTAACTCTTGTAAAATACTCATTTCTGTTCAAACATATTTTTTGATTTCAACTGGCTGTGGAAATGTGAAGGAGTGAAAGAAAATCAACTTTCTGTCAAAATAAATAAATCATGATTTGTAAATCTATTTGTTCACTGTATTTTTGCTATATTTCGTCAGACAATTCCTTGAGACGAACTGCCATCTTAATTTATTCATATGCCAATACATGGACAGGCGTTACCACTGTCTTGCTGGAATCCGTTATCCGGTAACACAGGTAATATTATCTGAAGCTTAGGTTTTGTTTATCCTTCAACATAATGAATTCAAAGACAAATTAATTCAGCCAGCAGATTACCGGTTAATCATATTCTTATTTTTTTGGAAAAATGTAATTACATGTTTAGAATACGACTTCTCTCGGAGTTTTGAAAAAATCCGTCACCTTCAAAATTTTAGGATCCATCTAGTATTTGTATCCTGTCAACATGATTATGAAATATACTAACTTATACTACAATGTCATATTTTAGTTATTTCCAGCCAAACTCCTAATTGATAATCCCAAAAATGGAAATACTAATACAAATAAGTCTACAAATGACAAAACTAACCATTTCCAAGACAAAATAATGCACATGAAAATTAATCAATCTGATTCTGCACACATCACATTTCAATGCATTTACCATTTTACTGACACTTGGATCCGTACGCCTTAACAGAAAAAATATCATGACCCCATTAAGTTTTACTAATTTAAGTTCCCTATTTAACATTGGACAAGAAATCTCGTTACTTTGAAAATGATATACAAAATATTTTTTAAATGACATTTCCACCAAAATACACAGAAATCAATCTTAATTTTCTTTGGAAGCATTCAATCCGAAGCCAGGTGGAGGTAGCATTTTTGTGTTATCCACAATATTGCAGGCGGTATTATTTTTGGTGACATTAAAACAGAGGTCATATTGCTGGTCCAAGCCTAGGTAAGCGTCACACATCAAGTAGAGAGTATAAATCACGCGGGCTGGAATTTAAAAGCAATTTAAATATAACATTATTTCATTTTCTTAACTTTGAGCTTAAAAAATTTACCTGGTACATCTGCCGTTCGGAATTCTAGCTGCTGTTGCATCTTTCTTCTCAAGCCACTTGTTCTTTTCAATGCAAGCATATCCCGGTGCTCTGTATCTCCCAAAATAAGGAACCACGCTTCATCCTTTGCCTAAATTACAAAAGAAAAAATTAACTAATTGCAAAATAAAATTACTACAAGATGTCCCATAAGTGTGTGATGGTCGCACCTCATAATTTGGACACGCTGTATAGGAAATACAATACAATACCAAATATAAAATTACCTTTGTAAATTTGGGTGCATAAACTTTTCCATCCCTTGGAAATTGATTCTCACGTTGTAAATGAACAATCAGAGTTAAAGTTTTTCCTGCTGGGAGATCCACCCAAATTTTCTTCGCACCTCTAGTGTATGGAATATCAATTTTTCTCTCATCAATTTGAACTTGGAAGGCAACGGATACAATTGGCATTTGTTGTAGAACTTTATAAATCTAGAGACAAAATTTAAAAAAAAATCAGAATCAAAATTTTGGACAAAAATTTCATTTTATTTTATATAAATAAATAAAAACCAAACGTAAACGCACCATTTCTAATTGACCAGGTTGATCCAGTAATGGTAAAAGGCAAGATTCTAATGGTAAGGTGTCATTGACCGTTTTTTCTTGGAGTTCTGGTAGTGTGTCCACTTTGAACTTTTTGATAAGAGCAAGAACGCCCATTTCATCCATGAATGGGAGGGTCAGGAACGCATCATCCTATGAACAAATAAAAAAGTACCCCTAGTAGTAGGAAAAGTTATTTTAAAAAATAATTGCGGACACTACACAAAATAAAATCAAACTCACCATCAACCAACGTGCTTGAACAACCAATTGAATTAAATTGATACAATTCAGAGTTGAAGCCAACCAACCATTTTCAGCACAAGCGTCAATCATGGCCTGTAGGTCAAAGTCAAAGGTCAACCGACTTCAAATAATATTTTATTTATAAATGAAACTCACCTGTAAAATTCTGAGTGCTTGATCCAATACAGATTTGAGGTCTGTGTAATAATCAGAAGACGGGAGATGGATCCTTGAGAAATGACATTGGAGTAAAAGATGTGCTTTTGTATGTGGTGAATTATAAGTGCCAGCCGGGACTTCAATCGGACAAATCTTAGCCAATTCTTCATTCAAGTTATCTTCATTATGCCTAACGGGGAGTTGAGCATATTCTTGAACTCCTGTCATGACTGTCAGAAGTTCTTCAACAGTTAAGGACGGGGTCAAATTATTTCTAAAATGATGCATCGTTTGATGGGACAAATAATAATAACCGGCGATTCGTCCAAAAGAAGTTGGTTCCACGCTTCTCAAGTCCTGAATTAAAAAAGTGATTATTATGAACCACCCTGTACTAAAATCTAAGAACCACCCTGTAAAAAATGTACTCACATCATGTATATAAATGCAGGATGCCATTTCCAGTACTCTGAAAGCACTTGTGATTAAATTAGACAAAAATGCATTGACATCTTTGGTATCACTTGAGTCCAAATGATAATAAGTTGGATTTTGAACGAGTCTTCTGAAGAAATAAGTGCATGTTAAATAATCCAGAGCTTCCTGATTGCTCGAAATAGTCCCAGCCACAATTTCAGCATTCAGATGGTCGGGGAGAACATCCACAAGGGAACTTTCCACAGGGAATGGTTCATAGAGGAATTTTTTATAAAAATTCTTCTTTTGGTCATGGACTAGGACGACGGCTACTCCAGAAGTGTCAAATTGTGGACGACCTGTAAGTAAATGTGGCGTTACTTAATGTGTACGTGTAGTATTATCTCACTATACCCCAAAAAGTCTTCTATTACCCCCAGAAACCTCAAAAACCAACAAAATACTGCAAAACCTTTTTCATTACCCCAAAAAGTCTCAAATTACCCCCAAAGGTTTAAAGTTGCCACAGCAATTCCCACATTACCCCAAAATGCCCCCAACCAATTACCCATAAAAGTCCCAAGTTACCCCAAAAAGTCCAAAGTTACCCCAGGAAGACCCAAATTACACCCAAAACGTCCCAAATCACACCCAAAAAGTCCCAGATTACCCCAAAAAGTATGTTTGTAATTGAATAAAAACAAACAAACCTGCTCTTCCCATCATTTGAAGAACGTCTGTGATAGGCATATCCACGTAACGATTTGTTTTCCCATCAAAAAATTCCGTTCCTTTGATAACGACTAAATGCGCTGGGAAATTTACACCCCAAGCAAGTGTGGCCGTCGCAATTAGCACCTAAAAATAATAAAAGTCTATTAAAAAAGTGTAGATTGTCTCAACTAAACACAATACAACTGTCCAAAAATGGAGCAGAGCAAATTAGCCTGACCTAAATTATTTAAATAAAAACTAACCTGTATTTTTTCATTGACAAAAAGTTCCTCAACTGTCCTCCTATCCTGTTCTTGGAGTCCAGCATGATGAATTCCAATTCCAAATGATAAGATTAATTTTAAATTTGGTTCCTTGACTGATGAAATGACTTGATCCATTTCTGCTTCACCAATGTGTAACCATTGTTTAGGATTTCCTTCAGCAGCCAAGTAAGCTATCAAGTCCAGAGCAGTCAGTCTCGTTTGACGTCGAGAAGACACGAAGATTAAAGTTGGTTTAGATGGAGAGTGCTCTCGAATTGCCTAATTTCATACAAATATATACATAATTATTAGTTTTTAATAAAAAGTGAGATATACATTTTGCTGCAGCGATAAAATAATATGGTATGGCCTTACCTGATAAGATGGTTTATTCATGGTAGCCATTCTTGGACAATAATGTTTTCCAGGGAATCCTTGGATATGAACTTGAATTGGAACAGGTCTGACGGATGGACGGAAATTGAAGAGTCCTTCAAATCCTTTGATTCCTAACCAATTAGCTAAATCTCGTGCATTTGCTAATGCCGTTGACAATCCAACGATTCGTAATTTCCTTTGTGTGTGTTGACTAATGAAATTTGTTCTGGACACAATCACTTCTAGAACTGGACCACGATCTTCTCCAAGTAAATGAATCTCATCAATTATAATCAGACTCACGGCCTACAATTCAAATCAAGGTCAAATTAAATTAAATTAAGTACGCATGGAGTACCATCAATCAAAATAATGTCAGGTCAAGTCAAAGGTCATGCTTCTGTCTTGAGTTACAGTCTAAAGCGGAATAATTTGTTTCACTTGAGCGTGTTTCAGAGTTAACTGTTGTAAATCAGTGGACTGGAAACAAATCAACTCCACAATTCACAACTAGCATAGTACAAAACCTAAGACAAATCAAATCCATGTCAAAGGTCAACTAATGACCATGACCCGTTAATATGTTGAAATCAAGAGCGACTGACCCAGACGTCTGAAAACGACAAATTAAAATTCACTTGACCATGACATCTGTGAAGAACCAAAATGGTCATGACCTCTTAAAATGACAAATTAAAAAGCAATTGACCATGACCTCTTAAAATGACAAGAAATTGACTTTGAAGTCTTAAATTAACAAATTAAAAAGCACTTGACCATGACATTTATTAAAAACCAATTGACCAAGACCTTTTAAAATTATAAATAATAATTCCCATACCTGAACATAACTCCTGGTCTGCCAACTCCGACTGATTCCATCCCATTTCTCAGGAGTAGTGACAATGACGTCTGCATTTGTGATTGCCCTCACATCCGGCGTCACATCCCCAGTCAATTCCACCACACGTTTTCCTAATTTTTGTTCAAGTCTAACTTTCCAGTCTATGATTCTCTCTCTCACCAAAGCTTTCATGGGTGCAATGTAGACAACCTTTACACAAACAGAAAAAAAAAATTCAGGGTTAACTATTGTGAACATATGGACCATATTTAATAATCAGAACCTAACTTGATGACGCTTTCTCACTATGTAAGCTCATACGGTCCAAATAATTATGGGAATTGAACCACTTTCTATGAGACTCAAAATTTTCTACACTTTTTTCTTCTTTGGATAATATGAGCTTACCTAGTAAGAAAGCGTCAGACTTGGGTGAATTACTTTAAAAATATAATTAATTACAAATTACAAATTACACCTCCATTTCTGATTGTGATTAATTATAATTCCAAATACATGAACAAATTTCAAAAGTAATTAACTACAATCACAGTTACGTGGACAGAAATGGAAAAGTAACTAATTTCAATGACAATTACGTAATTGTAATTGAAAATGCAATTACATTTACAAATTACAATTCAAATTACTTTCTCGAAATGATAATTTTATGTGTGCTGACATCATAGTTACATCTGTGTATTTGATGGTCAAAATTTTAAGTAATTGTAAAAGTAATTGAGAAAAATATAAATTCAGTTACAAACTACAATTACAATTACACACAATTTCTAAAGTATTTAATTACAATTACAAAATCCAGCTGGGATTGTGAAAGTAATTAATTACAATTACAATTACGTAATTGTAATTGTATTTTGTAATTGAAATTATAATTACCGATGTAATTGAGCCAAGTCTGGTAAAAAGGGGTTGTCAAATTGTTTTGAAAAATGCTTACCTTTGTCTGTGGATATTTTTTAAATACTCTAAACATTGCCATTTCAGCTGCAATTGTTTTTCCAGACCCCGTTGGTGCACCAATCAATGCATTTGAGTCCGTATGAAAAAGACAATGAAAGATTTGCGTTTGAATTGGATTGAAGAAATGGAATGGATAAAGGAGTTCAAATCTAGTGTCCTTCAAAGCAGAGACTGGAAGTGGATCCAAATCCAGTAAATCCGTGTGTGGTGGATGTTGTTCAGGAAGAATCAAATGTTTGAATGAAACTGGGAATGTTTGACTTGCACCCAAAAATCTGTCAGACACAATTCTAACGTAATATTGGGCTGGGAGTGGTTCAGTGATTGGGATTGTAAACACAAGCTCTTGTTGTTCTTGACGAATTACCTGAAAAAAACAATATTAAATGAATTATTTAAAAAAATACTACAAAAAAGTACACAAATAAGAAGGTACGCCTAGTAGTAGGTAAAAATCTGGTAGTAAGTAGGTGGAGATAAGACCTTTAGAAGCCTTTAATACAAAGTACACACACAAAATAAAGTGAAAGTGAAGGTACCCCTAGTAGTACGTGAAGATAAGAGCTTTAAGTAGAAAAAATAAAACAATGAATATGAAGGTACCCCTAGTAGTAGGTCAAAATAAAGAAAAAGTGTCGCGTCACGTATTAGTTGACATTCAAAGTCAAATATCGGGACGGCGCATACTCATTTGTATACATTGGGTTAGGGAAGGTACCCCTAGTAGTAGGAAAACACTTACCTGACGCTTAGTCATAATAAAATACTCATGATGATACATGTAATTATTGTCTGGGTCCTCCACCCAAATCCAAAAACTTTCCGAAACATTCCCATGAAGTCTATCGTTCCATCTGTAAAATAAAATTCAAAATTTTTGAATAATAATAAAAAAAAAAAAACTTCAAATAATTGACAACTTCCTAGGTAAGGTCATACTTTCCAATTCAAAAATGAAGACAGATTTTGAATATTTGAATACCATAGAAATTTGTGGGTTTTCGATTCCTGGAGCAAAACAACCTGAAAGTATTTTGTTAGTATGGAAAGTATGAGCTTACCCAGTAAAAAAAAAACGTTGTCAATTAAATACGTATACAAAATATTTTACTTGAAATCCGGATTAATGATGATGCGAACTCGAAGCACATTCCTTGTGATGGGTTGAATACAAACTTGAGCATCTAAGAGTGGAAATTCCTCTGCACATCTTTTGACGGTAGAACCCATTTTCTGATGATTGATCAAAGCTCCAATCTCATCTCCAGACATTTCTCTCAAATGTTCAACACTCAATTTTTTCTTTTCTAATTTCTCCATAATTTCTGGACTTATGATTTTGTATTGTCTGAGTGGATGGGCATTGTCCCAGAGTTGTTGGTCCAACATTTTACTAAATTCAAGGAGTCTGGCTGTCAACAATGGATTACTTTGACGAAGAACCACTTCAAAGAAACCACGACATATTCGAATAGCATTCTGAAATTTAAAAAAAATATATATTAATTGACGATTATCCTGAAACCTTTCAATTTGGCTTAAAGAACGTACCCCTAGTAGTAGGAAGAGAAAACAAACACAGAAAAATAACCACAAATCCTTGATTTAATTCAAATTTTTAACATAAAATTAAACCAAAATTTCAGTTCCCAGGGTAATGACACAAAAGATAACCAAAAAACAAGACTCGACTTTCAAAGTTTATAAAATTTCACTGTCATTAGCAGAATTTATTTTTAAATTAATTAGTGAGAAGCTCTAAATTATAAAAATTCAATGGAGGAGCCAGAGGTAGTGAAAAAGAAATCATTTTGGCACAGGGTCAAAGGATGTCTTTGTCCTTGTCTCAAAATCAAAAGGTCATCACAATTAGACCAAGGTCAAGGTCAAGGTAAGGTCATTTATTTCAATAAATTAAATATTAGCTAAATATTTGCATATTAAATTGTCATTCCTTAGTTGAGCCCGAGCCCGACCTTACAAATCAAGATTCTGATACTGATATTCTTGAAAAAGTACCAAGTGAGACGCATGACGAGGTTCGTACTTATTTTATACAAATCATGTATATAAAAAAAACTCAAACTAATTTTTTTTTTTCAAAAATCTAGAGTATTATGTCGTATGGGACGAACTGGGAACATTTGTCCGAGTCGGATAAACGACGGGGTTCACCGGATCTTGCAAGAAAAGCCAGACTAAATTTACATTCTCCTCCTTCTCGTCCACAAACTAAAGAGGTACAAATTATATTTAATTTTAAAAATGAATTGGGTTCTTTTCCCATTTTCCCAACGGAAGGTACCCTTAGTAGTAGGAAGAAACATCAGTGAAGAAAAGCCTCACTAATTCAAATTTTAATATACAGGGTGTCCCAGAGAAAGGGCACAATTGTTTGATCATATTTTGGCGTGGTTACAAGAAATTATGTTACGGTCAGGTCAGAATTATTGATCAATTTAAAAAAAATTATGTGGTAAACGTAAATCGTCATAATAAAAATAATTGGGACAGTAGAGCCCATCTATAAAACTAATTTCCGGTTTAAGTTAATAAAATGAGTGTGGAGTTTACGTTGATAAATTAAATTCTTAGAATATATCAATAATACCTGACCATAGCATAAATTCTTGTAACTACCAAAAAAAAAGTACGCCAAAATATGACCAAACAATGGTGCACTTTCTCTGGGACACCCTGTATAGTGAGATTTCTAAGAAAATACATTTATTTTTCGCAGCCACACTTAATTGGAACCCCAGTCGTCGTTCCCAAAAAAGGACAAGAGTCAGGACCTAAATCCGGCAAAAAGGATCCCGTCAAACCGAGTCCAGGTAAAAAGGACACCGTCAAACTGAGGGCTGGCAAATCGAATCCTATTAAACCAGAACCCGCCAAACCAGACCCGGAACCCGCCGTCAAACCGAAGCCAGAACCAAAACCGAGTGTTAAACCGAAAGAGAAACCATCAAATGACACAATGATGGGGAGAATGCGCTGAGAGAGGTCATTTGGAAAAAAACTTTTCAAATTTTGAACGCTTTGTTTCAATTATTTTTTAAATTTTTACAAAATAAAATATATTTTTAAATATCAAACACTCAACTTTTTAATTAATTAAAATCTTAATTACCTGAATGACGTATTGTTGGTCTGACATGAGTGAGAATGATTTGATAAATCCTCTAGATATATATGTTTGAATTAAAATCCCAACTTTCCCATGAATATGTTCTGCTCCACCCCAAACTTTCAACCAACAATTTTCTCGGGTCAATTCATCCAATTCATCTAATTCTTCATCACGGACTTTGAGTTGTTCAAATTCACTCGCTTTTGTAATCATCATTAGAATTGAGTCCATGGCCATCACAGGATGAATGATTTCATTGAATGTTTCCACTGTGTCATATTTTATGTAAAAATGACTTGCAGTCCTTCCCAAATCTGAAATAATTCAAATTTAATAAAAAATATATATATATTTATATCTTGAGTGACTCAAAATGGGTAGGAAGTTCAAAAATTCGGTCATTTTGGTATTTGTAGTACAGGGTGTCTCAAAAAACTATGTACATTTTATGAATAATTAAATGTGGAACACCCTGTACTCTTCAAAGCAACTAATACTTGTTTAATTTTGGTACCTGTAGAATACAAATATTCGGTTCTTTCATCAAATCTGATCATTTTTGCCTTCTCTAAAGATTTAGCGGCAGCAACAATGAGTTCTTTTCGTCGAATTGTCAACAATGGATCATCCTATAAAAAATCAAACATTTTTTTTTTTTAAAAAAATGACCAAACTTCAAAAAATATAAATCAACCAACCTGTGCCTCCAAATATTGCATTCCATACATTTGAGGATTTCTTCTCATTCGAATATAAAGATAAGTGTACGTCAACCAAGTCACGGCTTCTTCAATGTTCGAAACACTTCCTAAGGCAATCTGCCAACAAAAAAACAAGGCACAAAAAAATTAAAGTAAAAAAAAAATATTGGAAAGGATATAAAAATGTACTAATTTTCATAATAAATCAAAAATCAAAAGTAGAACAACATTTAAAATTAATAAAAATTAAGGACATAAAAATTTCTATGTGAAAAAATTGAACAAAAAGATTAATATGTAAAGACAGAAAAAAAAACAAGAATTAAAAAAAAAAACTGTTCTTACCTCAGCATTCAAATTATCAGCCAAGAATTTAATGAAATTACTCTCAATTGGAAATTGATTTGTAAGAAGTTGAAGATAATGCGTTAATTTTTCATGTGTTGTAATAATCGTTCCATGACCTTCCTTGTCAAACTGTGGACGTCCAGCTCTTCCAAAAATTTGAAGGACGTCCAGAATCCCCAAATCTACAAACGTACCTTGTTTTGAGTCATAGATTTCAGTTCCCTAGAAATATTACAAAAATTATTAATCAAATCAATTTGACAACTTCTCTACTAGGTAAGCTCATACTGTCCAAGGAAAAAAGTGATAGAGAATTTTACAAAAAAAAAAAATTAGAAAAATATAGACCTTGATAATGACTGCATGAGCAGGAAGATTGACACCCCAAGCCAAAGTAGCCGTGCAAACTAGAACTCGTACGAAACCGTCTCCAAATAATTTCTCAATTAATGTCCTAAGATAAAACAAATAAAAAATAAACAAACAATTTGTTTGTTTGTTTACGCAATGATTTTTTTAAAAAAAGAACTAACCGATCGGATCTAAGAAGCCCAGCATGATGAACAGAAAATCCAGATTGAAATAATTCCCCTAATTTTTTATTCCTTGATCTTTCCAAGGATTTTAATGCTTTCCCATAATCACTTCGACTTTCTTCATTTCCTTTGAATTGAAATTGATCCAATTGATTTTGTTTTGATGCAATTTCAATCAAAATCTCAGCTGTTTTGATCGTCGCATTCCGAGCATGAACAAAGACCATCACCTATACAAAAAGAAAGGAAATTCAGTAAAAATAGGTCCTAATTTTTTATGAACCACGCTGTAATTTAAATAATTTAATTCTAATTTTACCTGATGACCTTGCGCAACCATTTTAAAAACTTTGTCATAACAGCATTGATCCATTTGTCTTTGTTGGTCCATGATTCCAATGGCTTTGACCCCGATGAATGTTTGACTGAGTGGGACAGGTCGAAATCTGGAGTCAAAGTAAAAGAGTCCAACGCGTGGATTGACTCGAAGAAATTGAGCTACATCACGGTAATTTGGAAGTGTAGCTGAGAGACCGACAATGCGAATCATTCTTTGAGATGACTCCACCTTCAAAAATACAAAAACACAAAATTAATCATCAATTTAGAAAAAAAACTATTCCAGTACAGAGAAAGCACCAATATTTCGGAAATGGAAGTAAAAATTCGAATTAAAATAATATTTCAAATCATTATTCTACAAAAAATTGTAAAAAATTGTAATGGTAAAAGAATTTGCAAATATTTTTTGTAAAAGTAGTATATTTTTTTAACAAATTGTAAAAAAAAATACAAAAGAATTGAAAAAACTTGAGAGGAATTGTAACAAATTGTATTTCTTTTTAGAAAATTGTAACAATATGACAAATAATTGTAAATAATTGTGAGAAATTGCAAAAAACTTGTATAAAATTGTATGAACAGTAAAACATTGTGAAAAAAAAAATATTAAAAAATAAATTACAAAAGAATTGAAAAAACTTGAGATAATTGTAACAAACTGTAAAGATTGTAAAAACGTATTGTAACAACATGAAAAATAATTGCAAAAAATTGTGAGAAATAGCTAAAAATTCTATAAATTATAAAAAATTGTACACTGTAAAAAAATTGTAAAGACTGCAAAAAAAATTGTAACGAAAATGCAAAAAATAAATTCCTAATTCGTAAAATGATTCTAGTCAATCTTAAAATTATAATTCTACTCTAACAAGAAAAATTGTATTTAAAAATGGATATATGTATTTTTAACTCGACCATAACTAAACCAGTAACTGAAATTGTCTTAAAAATTCTGGACACTAAAATTTCCGAACAAAAAATAAAATAAAATACTGACCTGTCTGAGAGTCCTTGCCACTAAAGACTCAACTACAGGACCTCTATCCCCATGCAATAAATGAACTTCATCAATGATCAAGAGTTGAACAATTTGAGCCAATGCAACATCTCCAGTTGATTTTCTCGTCACAACGTCCCATTTTTCTGGTGTAGTGACTAACACTTGAGTTTGTGTAATTTCCGCTTTCGTTAGTTGCATGTCACCAGTTAATTCTCGAACAGCCACGCCCAGTGGAGCAAGTCGTTTCGAAAAATTGGCAGTCATTTCAGCTGCCAAAGCTTTCATGGGAGCCACGTACACAATCTATGAGTTAAAATGATATTAAAACAAAAATCATTTCACATCTTCAGTATCAGGTAAGCTCATACTGTCCAAATAAACAAAATGCAGGAGGATTTGATTCCTGTAGAATTTAATGCGATTCCTGTAGCAACATTTATCTTTTGTTGTTTGGACAGTACGAGATCAGAGTAAGATTTCAAATGATTAATCTACAAAAAATTCTAAAAAATTGTAAAATATTGTAAAAAAAAATTGCAAAAAATTGTAGTGGTAAAAGAATTGAAAAGAATTGTGAAAAACAGGAATTCTTTTTAATAAATTTTAGAAAATTGTAGAAAATTGTAGTTTTTAAGGAAAAAATCACAAAAGAACTTCCGAGAAATTGTAACAAATTGTAAAAATTGTGGCCAAAAGAATTGCAAAAACTAGTAAAAGTAAAAAAAGATGTATAAAATTGCATAAAATTTGTAAAAAAAATTACAATAGAATTGGAAAAAACTTGCGAGAACATGGAACAATTTGATAAATAATTGCAAAAAAAAACTGTAAGAAATCGTCAAAAAATTCTATAAAATATAAAAAATTGTAACAAATTGCAAACAAAATTGCAAAAACTTGTACAAAATTGTATAAAATACACTAAAACTCTGTAAAAAAAACGAACTTAAAAGCGTTGTCAAGTTGTCTCGATTAAAAATAATTACCTTGAACTGATCCTTCCGAATATTTCCACCCTCAATATTATTTTGAATACAATTAAGAATGGCCAGAAGTGCAATATTAGTTTTTCCGGCCCCCGTGGGTGCACAAATGAGTAAATTTTCATTCGTCCTGTAAGCTGTTTCATACACCAAAGTCTGAATTCGATTCAAAGTTGCCATTCCTCTAAAAACCTAAAATAAAAACAACATACAAAAATCAAATTCCAGGTCCAAATGTTGACAACAGCAAAAGCTGAAATTCTTGACGGCGTAAAATTAATTAACCAACCTCTTGAGCCATTTCATCCAATGAAGAGATTTTGATGAGTTCTTTGACCATCGCCCTAGCTGGAACAGTTTTCCCTTCCAATGGAATATTGATCTCCTCATAATCCAAAGTCTGATGCCTGGTCATATTTTCAGGGAGTGCAAGTTTGACCCCAGAAATGAACCCAGCCTTTTGTCTTGCAATCAAATAATCATCATATACATTCGGAAGGTCAACTCCTTGTTGTTCACTCGCAGCATAGCTCCTTTGAATTACGGCCCTGATTGTTAAAAGAAAAAGTCAACAAATAAATAAATAAATAATATTCATGGTTAAATCAATCGTATCATAATAAAGACAAATAGCCCAAGGAGGCATCCCTAGTAGTAAGAAAAAGGAATTTAAATAATAATTTAAATAATAAATTAATTATAATTAATTTAAATAATTATTAATTAATTATAAGAGTTTTAAAATGCTAGACCATTAACCTAAAGTGGTACGAGGTACCCCTAGTAGTAGGAGAAAGGACCACAAATAATATATTAATTATGGTTAGTTATCGTAATCTTAGTAATTATCCAGACTTTTCAAATCCTAGACCATTGGAACCCCTAGTAGTAGGTAGTAGGAGAAATGACCACAATTAATAAATTATTTATGGTTATCCTAGATTTACCGTAATTTGAAATTCTGAATAGTTCTGTAAAAATTTTACATACGCCATTTCCTCCAATTGTTTCTTGATGCTTTCAGCGTGGTATTTCTTTTTATTTTTACCCCTAGTAGGGCATTGGTCTAAGGAGGTATCCCTAGTAGTAGGAGGAAGGACAACATTAACATTAAATAATTTATGGTACTATGGTTATCACATGCAGACACATCATTATCAAAGTTAAAAATTCAAGTTGTATTAATTGACATTTGGAAATTTTCGTGCAGGATAGGACAGGTCTCCATTGACCTAGGGAAGGTACCCCAAGTAAGGATTTCAGAGAAACACTAATTTAAAGAAACTGTTTAATTAATTAATTATAATTAATAAATAACAATATTAATTAACTAATAAATAGTCAAACAATAATTCTATTAATTATAATAATTAATTACTAGTAATAATTAATTAATTAAAATTAAAAATAATTAATTAACTGACCTCATGGCAGTGCCCGTACTCATTTCTGCTTGATGAACAGCAGCCGAAGCGGAGGTATTTGGAAATTGTCCCCCAGTCTTCATCACTTTTTTCTCTTCCTTCCTATACATTTTTTCTAAAAATTTCTCTTGAGCAGATTGAATTTTGACACCAATGACTGGATGATTTTGTGATGAACTCGCGGAAGTGACTTGATTCCTCACTGCCATAGCCAACGCTTCTTCCTTATTCAAATTTTTCATAATAGCCACACGATTTTCCAACAATTTAGTAATCAATTCCAATTTTTCAAACCCCAAGAGATCAAATAATTGTTCTTGAATTTCATCATTAGATTTTTCTGAACTGATGATATTGACGAGGGCATCCAACATGTCTTGATTTCCAACTAAATTTAATAAATGTGTTCTGTCCCATTGAAGTTTGACGACGGGGGCCGCGGCGGCGGGTTTTTCGGCTACAGCGGTCAAAATTGGATTCAGAATTTCTTCAGAATCCAATGAAAATAAAGCCATGACCTTCTCATCCTCTGTCTGTTCTTTTTTATTACTTGGAGCCACATGTATAGAAATTAATTGCTCAAAATCAATCTGATCATCTTCAATTCCAACAGCTGCTGGATCTAATTTTTTTAATTTGATTCTTCCGAATGGAAATAATTTCGTGTCATCGTCGTCTTCATCCGATGAGGATTTTCCATTCCTCCAAAGATTTAATTTCTTTTTTAAAATGATTTGTTCTTCAGGATTCAACCAATGCAAGAGACTACTGTACAAGTGGATGATTCGACTAGCTAATTTCATATCAATATTCCCATAATATTCTTTTAGACTTGATAAGAATTTCTTGCTTGGAGCAGTGGATGTCGAACCCCCAGCATCTTCAATGTAAAGGTGGAAGAGGAGGAATGCCGTTTCATCCACTCGACCTGTTGGATTTTATTAATAATTTATTCAAGTCATCCACAGGTCAAAAATAAAAAGATAAATTGATTTATCAGTGAGTGTCGCTAATTTAAACTGTAATTAATGCTTAAATATAATTTTGGTACCTTCTGCACCAGTCGGGAGCTCACTAAGGGCGGAAACTTCTCTTGCCAGAGCAAAGATTTTTTCACAGTCATCATTCACACCTCTGTGATTTGAAAAATGAGCTGTGCGTTGAAAATAATCACGGACAGACTCCCAATGTCGTTTCCTGGAAAAATATTGAAAGCAAAATTAATATTTATATTATATTGGTTTTATTTTTATTTGCATGTATTCAAAAAATTAAAGACTCCGTCTACAGAATGTATTGAATGGTTGGCTAATATTTTTGAAATGGTCACGATAATTAAATTTTACATTGACCCAAGAAAATAATCTATTTTCTAAGATTAAATAAAACTACGAATTAACAAATAAAAGGTCGGCGTCAAAAATCCAAAACCATAAAATGATGTGATAACTGACAGTGCATACTATGAATTCCGTAACAATTAATAATTAATTATTGCATATTTAAGAGTATTTGCTACTCCAAAAAAAAAGAAAAAAAAAAGAATTAGTACAAAAATTCACAGTACAATTCAATATTTGACAAAGTACAAAAAAAGAGTCTTACGCTTAGCTTTTAATATTTGACCAAAGATTTAATTGGAAGATTAATTAATACTGAACAGAGTTAATTGGAAATGCAAATAATTAATTGGTTCGTTCTTGGAACGTCTGGAAAGGAGAGATTCAGACCTAAAAATTCAAATTAGGGAGTAGGGACAACATAGTGTCAAAAAAATGGAATAGAATTGAAACATAATTTCAAAACGTAGGGTCCAGATAATGTGAATATTTATTGGAAAGTGTAATAAGTAACTGAATATTTAATGGAATAATATGATAGAAATATGGAATAACATTGGTGAACATTTAATTCCAAATCAAAATGAACTATAATGAAAACTATATAAAAATATAATTTTTTTTAGATTATTAAAAAGGAAGGAAAGTGCCACCGTGTGATGGAGTCAAATATTTAGGGTAATATCATTAAATATTGAAATGCGAAATAGGAGGCATGAAAAATAATTATTAATAATTCTATTCTAACAAGTGAGATTGAGAATTACTAGACGGGTGAGAATATAAATTAAAACAATTAAAATTAATTAATTTTTAATTTGCCAAAATTATCTGGCATCCAAAAATTGTACATACCGAAGACTGACATTATAATATCGTTATACGGCCGAAAATCGAATGACTTTTTAACAGTTCCTTTTATTTATTTCTAGGCCAGGAGAAAATATTTGTATTTTGAAAATAAATCTGAAAAATGTCTGTTCAAATTTGATGAAATTGATTTTAGATTTGAGAATGCGTTACTAAAAATGAAAAACATTTCACATTTTCAAAATTTGAAAATACATTCCTGAGAGAAATGAACATTGATTCATCAATGAGTGTCAAAGACCGACGTTTTTAATTTTCTTATTTAGAATCGTACTCTCGTCGTCCCTGCCATTTGACCTAATCTAAATTTACCAATTTAACTCCTAATAAATAAAAAACATATCGGGATTGGAGTGTGATGAATTACAATGTAATTTTTAAGTTTTCGTAATTCTTTCTGTACAAAATTCCAAAAATAAAATTGATCAGTACTCACTTTTTCAGTGATCTTGCAATCCTAGACTTCCTGTGTTCCGCTAATCCAATTTTATGATCCCTTAAAGTCCTCCATGGTCTGAATGGAAGGTTGACGATGGCCGGGTCATCAGGCAACATTGTAAGGGACACATTTCTCAAGTACTCCGTTGACCTTGGACCCAAAAACATCACTTCACCACGCGTATCCATCCCTGGCATCACTGATTAAATCACTGATCACTATAAAATCTGGACAACTGACAAATCACTGGACAAAATTTAGTCATTCACAAGAAATCTGAACGAATCTAAATTCAAAAATCAACCGCACTCCCACCAAAAATCTATGGCGGGGCACACGGGAATTTTAAATCAAAATGTGCTTTTGAAATTGAAACTTTGAAACACTGGAAAATCTATTTTTTGTATTTTCAAAATAGCAGTCAAAGTCTCTAAAAAAAAACTCAAAATTTCAGCAGTATTTAATTCCAGCCTCGAGGGATTTGATAATTTTTGTATTACTATTTTAAATCAAATCAGGTGAGATCTAAATTCTAAAACATGTCTTAATGGTATTTTAAACTTTACACATTCTTTCCCCACGCCTTTAATTGCTACTACTAGGGGTACTGTCTCTAGGCAGAATCGCAGAATGGAAATTAAGAAAGACGGCAGGCGGTAATGTTTCGTAATTTTAAATTTTTAAATTTAGGAAGACAACTGGTAATAATTTTTCATAATTTTAAATTCAAAAGAAAAGTAAATAAAGTTTCATAATTTTGAATTAAAAAATAAGTAAATAATGTTTCATAATTTTGAGATTAGAAATGCAAAGACAACATAGAATATTGTTCTTTCAAAATTTTGAATTTAGAATGACATGTAATAATGTTTCAAAATTTTGAATTTAGAGTAATGCAACATAGAATAATTGTTCTTTCAAAATTTTGAATTTAGAATGACATGTAAATGTTTCATAATTTTAAATTTAGAACCTAAGAGTATCGACCTCGGAGGAAAGAGATAGTCGGCCCATATGGAGAGGGCATTCGGTCACCCCTAGTAACGCGCACAATTGCAGCTTAC
>JAQFYE010001789.1:0-20973 GCA_034694305.1 Protaphorura glebata | reverse complement strand
GAATGCCGGGATTAATCTATCAAGACCTGAGTTCAATTCCCGGTCCACCTAATACCCAATTCCTTGTACGGCTGGGTCTTCGCACGGTATTTGGTCATCAGAGATCTCGGTTTAATTACCAGGGTCGTTGAGGTCTCTAGAGCAACTTTTCTAGAGAAGAGTCATCTCGTTGATACCAATTCAGGCCTACGAGCCTAGAATTCAAAAAGTCGATCAAACTCGAATATATGGACCGAAGAGGTTTAAATCCAAGTAAGTGTGGTCGTCTAGCTCAGGTGGCTGTGCGACAGGTTTCACCGTAGTTTGTATAGAGGTGACCGCTCCCGACCTAAAATTTTAAAGATTATTTTTTTATTTCTCAGATTCTGAAACCCAAAATAATTTCTACATTATACACCCGGAGCCACGACGAGTTTTCAAGAGCACACATGGGGGAATGAGTTGTATTACGTGAAACAAGGTAATGTAAAATCTCGAAGACTCGGCGAAACCTTTTTACTTTTCGCTTTACACTTCAGTTTGCACAGAAAAAGGTGAGATTGACAGTGAGAAAAGTGAGGGCTTAACTAAGAGAGTGTTAGGATTGGACAATAAATATTATTCTTCTCCTGGAGCCCTCAGGAGAAATGGGACTTGACTTGAAAAGGGACCATTAAGATAAGGTTCTTCTTGATTATAATGGTTGTCACGATATTTCAAAAGCTAAACCGGTCCGTCGTCCCTCATCAGTGAGATGAATCATCCTTATGGTATTTAGAGAGCACATTTTGCCAGAGAGGACCACCCTTATGGGACTGAACAACCCTGGACGGGGTCAGGGTTGTCCAACTCTTCGTAGTATGTTATGTGCGGACCCTGGAGAACATTTTCTACTTTACTGGGTGTTTCATAACTATTTAGTCTTACATGGGAGATGGGAGATGCAAGAAATAGAGATAAAAAAAATCTAGGATTTGATGAAGTATCCGAATTTATTTGCCGAATTTTCTGCTGATTTGATTTCGAAGAATTTCAAACTAAAATCCAAGATAATTTCGCTTGTCTTCTCTGTTAATTTAATATCACCTCAAAATTCACGTTAATTCAATATAAACACAAATCATTTTATTCTGAGAACCATCAACCAGATTCGGCTTTAAGCGAAGGGACGAATAGTTTTGAACGACCCTGTGGCCACCAGTATAATCCGGTCGGCACTGCACTGGCAACACGTCTACCAGTGATTGAATTGAATTCAGACCCTTGTTACGACACAAAGAAATCTTCTCACAATTCACCACAATAAAAACAAGTGAAGGAAGCAGGTGTTTTATTGTTAAGAATTCAGGTGCTTTGCCAATGCACAACACCACAACGCAACGCGTGATACACCCTAAAAAAATACTTGGCCATTATTGTCGGCTTAATTTTAATTGAAGCGATTTAGTACATAATTTTTATTTTTTTTCGCATAAATTAAACCTCATTGCAAAATGTAATTATAAACCGGATAGCTGAGAAATTGCTGTTTTCGCCAGGCAGGCCGGACCGGCCAGCCCTGGAATTTGAAATTCCTGATATTTTGATGTATAGTTATGTGGTTACGAAAGCTAGGCCGGATCGTAGGATCCGCCTTGATCCTCGATTATGATCATTAAACTGTCAGAAATTGCAAAATCGTTATACGTACATTGTTATTGTTGTGTAGCGCATAAAAGATTAGACCACAATTTTTTATGACAAGAAAGTGTTCATGGTGCACAATACAGGTTTTTGGGTGGTAAGGTTCTTAGAAAATGTTGGCGGCGTCGCGGCGCGGCTAAAAGACACTAAAAAAATCACTTCACTGCAAGATGAGAAAAGATTGCAATAAATTAATTGCATGAATTGGGATTGAAGAGAGTTCGAGCGAATTTCGTAGATGAAATGAGTACCTTCAACCATGTTTAGCATTATCGGCGCCGAAATACTCGTATATATTAGTCCTGCGACGCGTCGAACAATTAGCGACTAGCATTGGGATTCAGATCTGGCGATCTATGTGGTCATAATTATATTTAGTAAATCTTTCTAGATATCTCTTGCCAGGTTTTAAATTCAAAATCGAAATTTAATTTTGAGCACCCGAAATCGCTATCAACTGGGCAGTCCCAGTGGCCGAATTATGTAGCGATTCCCAAATTATTCCCCGATCCAAACAAACCCCTCAACAATCTAACGGCTTTGCCTTGATTTACGCGGCTGCTGATGTCAAAGTATATTAGCAAAATGACGCGTACTTCAAAGCGACCGAAAATGTCGTCTGACATTCGGATATTCGGAATCGTTGACTCGCATGATTCGATCCAGATTTGATAATACTGAATTTCCTGCGCTGAACGATTTATGTTGAGACGTGACGTGAATGTCTAAGTTTTTCCCAACTATTAAAAATTGAGTTCAGGCACTCTTTTCCCGGCCGACCTTACTTAATTTTTGGCAACACCTTCATAGAAGACTATCATCGGTTTCATCAAGGCGCCAGGACTCCGGGGTCACAAACACAATTTGCAGGGATTTCCCCGGAACTAATGAATAATCCAACACATCCTTCCGTAATCATCTGAAATAGATGTGCGTACGAAGATACGCTTCAAAGCAAATTTACTGGTCAATGTCATTTTTTCACACAATTTCCCCTGACTTGGCAAGGCATTTGTTAATGAGAGCTGTCGCCTTTTCCGTGTAACTCTAACAACATTGGCACGTAACGCGACAGTAAAACCGGCTTTTTTCTGCATAAAGTTCAGCCAACTTTTGACACCCTTTAATCAGCGTCACCAGCATTGCAGATTTGCCTTGCAGATTGCAGCCAAAATCCGAACATTTATCTTTTGAATGAAAATGAATGACGAAAGACCTCCGAAATAACCCGAATGTGTACAAGGGTACAGTTTTATGAGTTTCGCAGAAACTATATACGCAACGTAACAACGTGTGCATATTATTATGGGCTATTGGTGTCTAGCAAATAAATTCGCTATGTCTACAATCTACAAGTGAAACCCCTGGTTTTCTGGAAAGACGCCAACAAAGACAAATGTGAAGGAAGGAAACAACTTTGCAATAGCGTCGCCCGACCGGCAACAACGAAGACGACATTGACGATTTTCTATCCTTGAAAAAACATAATAGCTTGTTCAACATATTCCATGTAATACATATGGCCCTCATATTCGCTTTTTAACTGATTTTATCGAAAGAATCTCAAATCTATAAAAAAATGTCATACTACAAAAACTGTGATGCGAACTTAAGTGTTATTGCGAAAAGTGTTCTCAATTCTTCTTGTTTGTTGAATCAGGAATCCTGAAACAATTCTGGTATCTCAGCCAAATCTATAAAAAAATGTCATACTACAAAAACTGTGATGCGAACTTAAGTGTTATTGCGAAAAGTGTTCTCAATTCTTCTTGTTTGTTGAATCAGGAATCCTGAAACAATTCTGGTATCTCAGCCAGAGCAAGACAGAGCTCCACTGCCTCACCAATTCGCCTATATGAGTGAATCTGAAAATGTCGGATCGAATATCTGAATATGATAAAAAAATTGACAGATCTGATAATCAGATATTTAATATCTGACAAAATGTTATCCGAGCAGGATGAAATTTCCGATTCAAGCATTCAAAAGCGGCCAAAAACACAAAATTAGACATTCAAGCTATCTGGTCTGATTAGAGCGTCATCAAAAGTACAGACAATCTGAACGAAACAAAATATTGTCCGATTTGACAGGTTCACCACACAGGCGAGCAAAATGTCTGATCTGACATGAATCAAGGAATCGGAAACTTACCCGGAAATTAGACAAGAAATCTGATTCATGTGTACCTATACGTGCACATAGACTCCGACTTTTTATCCTTGAAAACAATAAATTCTGGGCGCCACTTTTGAATGGATTTGCCACGCTGAGCCACACTTAAATGAAGCAAACTTTATTTTTACATTAGAATTTCTTTAAAAAAAATATTTTGGCGAAATTAAGATATAACATAAGTCCAGCTTTTTTACGAGCTGTGTTATTACCAAAAACATTGGAGCAAAAATTGTGCGGCCAGGAGGATTCGAACGCGTGCCAGTCACGTGTGCTGAGTTGCGCAGTAAGAAAAATTCGGAGTCTATATGTGATATCATATCACATATGGTCAACATGCAAAAGTGCAAGTGAATCCAATGTAATAATTTCATGGATTCATGTCAGAATTTGCGTGAAACCATCAAACATTATTTCTATTTGATTTTGTCGAACGGATTGTAAGATCCGATCCTTCAGAGTTTTGAGGAACAAACTAATCTAATCCGAGTGCATTTTCCTTGCAAAAGAAAAACCTGAAGAAAAGAATCGGGTAGGAAGTTGTAGATCATTCGGATAGGAAGGTCACGTGATGAGGCTGTGGCGCGATGCGGAACATCCGATTTGGTGGCCTGACCAAGCAAAACTATTGTCAATAGAGAAGAAAAGTTGTAAGAAACCCACGCGATTTCGAGGAAAGCAGAGGCATTGCGGAACAACGGAGCAAAAAAAAACGTGGTTTGAATGAAGAGGGAAATCGATTCGGAGCATCGGAGCCCAGTCACGGGTATTCCCCGAATTCGGTCTCCTAGTTTTCTAGCTCTTCTAGACTTCTGCTAGAAGAAGCAGATCTCTCCAATGAATCCACTTAACCCGTTCATTTACCGTACTATTTATGTCATCATGTCTACACACTTGCTTCATTTCAGTACAGGGCTCTCCTGTTTTCCCATTATTAAAGAATATGGTCGCCTGATATATTATGAACTCGCGAAACTATTTTAATAATGAAATTCTGGGAAACTAGGAGTTTTAAAAATTCGGATTAAAAACCGACTCTCGTTCCTAAATACGTCACGATAGAAAAGAATTTGTCAAATTTATTGACTCTTCCTTCTGCGCGACACCCACACAAGGTTTTTTGGCGAAACTATACGACACACCAACGCCACTGAAATATCTGAAGAAATGATTTCGACGAAATAGAAATAGGAGCATGCATAGTCGTCTCCGAGAATTTTTGTTTTATTACAAAAATGATTTTTTATTTTTTCTCCACTTCTTCGTTTTCAACATGAAATCATTTTCAGTTACACGCACAACGGTCTATCACAGCGACTAAAAATTCTAAATAAGTGCATTTTCCCTCTATTACGGCAAGGTGAAAAACATTTCTTCACCGCCGTCCTCAGTTGTTTGCCTTTTGAAAACTTGTAATTTTTATCAATCAATAATCAAATTTTAACAAGACCGACCACCGACTCCAATCACTGCATTCCACTTCCCCCACAAAAAAGGCAATGATTATTATGTATAACAATTTGTTGAGTTATTATTTTCTCTGCACAAAGTCAGTTTCATCTATTTTGTTTTCATACACATAAAGGTATTTTAACAATTTTGGACACATTAGCAAATTCACCCAACTTCTTCACAAAGCAGTATAAAATTTACATTTAACCAATTCTCCCTAATCCAGTTTCTAAATAAATAAATTCAAAAACAATTACAAATATGATGATGATAAGATTTTCAGGTAGCCGAACGGCCGAGGTTTACAAATTTCAAGACGTAGGGTGTAAAATAACTCAGAATTTTGACAAGTGGTGTAATATGAGATGAATGCTGAACCTGATCTACCTGGTATTTTGACTCAAAAGCGTTACAATTTAGATATGAAAATTTTTGAATACAAGGTATCTAGTCATCTGTTCCGATCCGACCCAACACATGAGACCATTTCACACACGCATTCATTCATTTCATAATATTTTTGTAACAATTAGTACACTCCACGCGATTTCCACTTAATGATTCCACCACTCATACAATAATGTAATAATAATATAATAATAATAATAATAGTAATAATATAATGTAGTTCTGATGGATACTAAAGATAAGCATATTCTTTTTTAAGTATTTTCAAAATAATTTATTCGTATAATTACATTATTATAGCTTCGATAGTTCTCTAATAGCACGGTGCTAGTGGAGTGGGTGGTTCTGGAAGGAAACACATTCCTCTCTAATAAATAAATGTTTTAAATTGTATTCCCTCACCGCTGCTAACAATGCGAATTCATGAAAA
Source organism: Protaphorura glebata (assembly GCA_034694305.1). NCBI lineage: Eukaryota > Metazoa > Arthropoda > Collembola > Poduromorpha > Onychiuridae > Protaphorura > Protaphorura glebata. The sequence continues at coordinate 14,846 of JAQFYE010001789.1, read as the reverse complement.
ATTAAATTGACGTTTGAAATAAATTAATATAATTTAAAATTCCCAAAATCCAAATAAACCAGTACAAAGTACAGTCGTCTAATTTATAAATCTCCAAGGGCCAAAAAGTATAAGATAATTAAGACCACACTACAACAAATAAATGAAACTTGCCTGCTGAGTCGAAAATCAGAAAAAAAACAGAATTCAAAATTCCAAAAATCCAAACCCACCCACCGTGACTGCGTTTTTCACAACTTTCGCTGTGTAAACAAAAACCAAAGCATCATACTTTTTCTTCCTTTCCAGCTAATAAGACTAACCAATAATCTGGCGGTTTCTTTAAAGACTACAGACTAACTTCATAACTCAACTCGTTTTTTTATAACAAATAATTATACATACATTTTCAACAAAAAAAAAAACTCCTTCCTTAGCACTCCCGATTTTTTAAACAGTATTTTTCCAAACAAACTGACCAACTAGTTAATTGTAAAATGTAATTGTAATGTATGTATTGACAATGACTTGGCTTGGTTCACCCCACCATCCACAAGTGTAGTTATAATATTCTTTTTTTAATAATAATATTATGTACAACACGACGTGACGTGACGTAGTAGTATGTAGTAAATGCAGGAATTAAATTTTTGCCCCGCCTGCACTCTGATTATTTCTCTTTCAGTAACTGCACTGATGAATTAATTGTTTTAAGGCCTACGTAACGTTAACGTAATAACATCCGGGATTTAGGTGCGCAAGATACTCTACCGTATGTATATTTGATATTTTCTCATTAATTAATGCGTTTGGGAGCAGAGCCTAATTAAAAAAAGGTTTCCCTCTTGTCTTAAACTTTTATAATATGTATGTAATTCGCAAATATTTTTACAACATTCAATTAAGAATATATATCGTTATCCCAGGTAATAGTCAACCAATGATCAACAAATCAATTGTACAGATTAATATAGTACAATCGCACACATAGTAATTAATTATAACTCTTCTCCTTTGTATATGATTCTTTGAATATCAATGCGAAAAGTGACGATTCTCACGACTCCACTCCCTTCCACAAATTACAATAAAAAGTTACTAACATCAAGTCAGACATAGTCAGGGGGAAAAGTGCGCACTACGTAGTGTAGTCGTATGTAGATTAGTTAGCACAATTTTCATCTTTAGCAAAAAAGGAGCTAAATAGGGAATTATTTTCTAACTCTTTCTCGTTAATATTTATGTACATAGTAGATAACTTCTACATTTGCCTCCTAGTTTGTTGACGATGACGACTTTTATATCCTTGCTTCAGTCAGAATTTTGAACAATACAATATTAGGCAAGTATTTTAAAATCGTCCGCCGGCACAACTCACTACTGGTCAGTATATTTAACTTGCGATTCTTTCTAATTCATAAAAATTGTACAATGTACCAAAATTGAGCGACAGGAGCAAGGTCAGTACAGATTTATTCTTGGCTGTTCAGATCAGAATCGTCAAACTTTTAGGATGTTTTCATTCAGTTTCCAATAATGCTTATCATGCCATGCAATATTCTCTGCAAAAATTGAAGCCACTGGTTTCGAAAAGCTTTTTATGCTTTTGCTTTTGGCCAATGAGATGATTCCATGCAATACACATTACTGAACTGAACAAACTCGACGCAGTAAATTCAAAATCGCAAGTTTGACACCCTCAAGCTGCGCCAACAAAAAGAATCTTCCGCTAATACTGATCTCTTACCGGTAAAAATTTTGGAACACCCTACAACTAGTAGTTTCTCACTTCCGTTCAAAAAAAACATTAATTAATATTAGTTATACAAGTAAATTGCATTATTGAGTCTTTTTTATATATTACATATAACTATAGTTAAGTTAGTTATATTTTTAAATTTATTTACACAAGGATCACTTCCATTTTAGCATTTTTCTTCTGTGGGTTAAAGTATTAGCTCCAGGAGTGATTTTCTTACTTTCTTAGACAAGACATGGTTCTAGCTATTACATATAAAAATTGCATTTCCCTGTCCAATGCAACAGCAGCAAGTTCCGTTGAACGTAAGCACATTGCGGCCAAAGTGAGATTGGAACGAACGAGCTGTTTTCCCGCCACAACAATCGAGTGAGCAGGTCCAGCTTAAGTGCATGCAACTACACTTAAACTCGTCGATTTAAAACGAAGTTAGCGGTGTTGTTTTTTAAACTCCACACAATCCCAGTCTGATTCTAATCTACACGAACTACACATCTCACTGGTACATTATTTGCAAAAACATAGAAATAATGAGAAAGGTGGCGCAAGGAAGTAAAGTAAAAATAGAAATTGTCGACCCCACCATCAGGTGGTCCAGGAAATTCGGCGTCAAATTTTTAGAAGAGGTCATCCGACTTGGTTTTCATAGAATGATGTGAAACAATCTATATTTTGAACTACTCTGCTATAATACTTTCGAATTTAAATGTACAGCAGAACAAAATTCAAGTATTTTGAGTTCGTCCCTTTCTCACTCTCCCCGCACTGTGATACGGTGTGTGTTAATTATCAAGTTTTTGAAAACAGAAAAGAAAAAACATTAACCTTAATTTACCCCTAAAACTCCTCTGCATCAGTTCCGGCACACAATTATGTCTGTATGAGTTTAATCCTAAAGTATGTCCGTACCGTACCAAAGAACTACACTTTTATAAAGTCACTTGGAAGAGTACAATTTTGATTGTTGATTGTTGTGATTAAGTTACATTCGGGGTCTGAACCCACGTCGATAATTCCGATCTCGATCTCTATCGCGATCTCCACGATCACGGTCACGGTCTCTGTCTCTTTCAGGTCCATCAATTCCACTATTTGAACGCCGTTGATGAGGCTCTGTAAAATTTAATAATACATAACAAGGGTTAATTCTTGCGAGGCAAAATAAAGTTGCCTAACAATGTAATAATTAAAGCCAAAGCCAAGGTGGTCAGACCTTAGACTAGACTAGGTCATGTTCAGGTCGGCTAAATAAATCAAAACAAGGCACAAATATTAGAACTACGATCTGGTGGATTCAAAACCAAAACCAAACCTTAACTCTTGCCCACTCACTAGTAATGATAGTAAACTCGTAACAAAGGGAATGTTATAAAGACATCTGTAAGAGTTAGAGAACTCATTCCCACGTAGTTCACGAGAAAACGGACGTCTCCAACCCTAATTTAATGTAAGCCTTGTTAGACACTATTCTTCGTCACTTTTTGACGAGAAAGCAACACAAAGGCTAAAATATTAGTTCGTTTAGCGGTTAAGGGTGTAGTGAATGTAGCGATTGGCCACAAAAAAAAACTCGTAATGAATAATAAAATCAACTACAATTCAAATCAAAATCGAGAGGTTGCTGTACTTACTAAATTGTGTGCGCGTTTCTTTGGCTTCATTGAATGGCCTTTTCTTGTCTTCACCGTGTGGCCCTTGAACTCCGGAAACACTAGGAGGACCACTCGTATTATTGTGGACCGCAGTTCCAGTTGAAGCAGGATGCGAAGATTGAGCGACTTGTGTCGTTGAAGCTGGAGTTTTCTCCTTGCCACTTTGCGCCACCTGTGCGTAACTCAATCGCACAGACCCATCACGATCTTCACTTGAGCAAATATTGTCATCGTTTCTCGTCTCTTGTCCAACTCCATCTATTTTGTGCTTATCATCGTCATCTATCCGATTTCCCTGCTCAAAACCACACGCTTTAGTTAATAATGATCACGACGACTAAGATAAATTGACAAAGCAGATATATTCCACAATATATTCCTAATATCAAACTAGGAAAGTAAGGAAACAGACAAAAATGTGAACATACCATATTCCATTCTACTGTAAATATTGAGAATCATTCTCGTTTCAATTAAGGATGTCATCAGATTAAATACTTCTCAATATTACTTTACTGTAAGTCTCGTTAGACACTTTTCGTCGTCATTAAAAAAACGAGAAAGCAACACAAAGACTATAACATGCGTACGTCCCTTTCCCGATAAGCGTAATAATTGTACTATTTTTTTGCACAAATACGCGAATCTAGTGAAATGCAAACTACCAGAACGTGTATACGACACACTTTGAGAACTTGCTTAAGGGCAACCGACCACTACTATTACTGTCTATTACTAGGTATTCCTGTCAAAATCCTTAATTCAAGAACTTATTTTTGATATTGGTATTGGTAATGGTACATTCAATAAAACTTTAAGACAAAGTGTTTGACTCTTTGAGACTCACTTCTTTGGATGAATGCTCAGTCGCTCCAGAGAAAGGCTTGACCATTGGCACATTTGATTTCACAAAACCCGGAGTAGGAAAAGCATCTTTGTCAACGAGAGTATAGGGCGACTTGTCATCGATCCGCCGTCCCTGTGATGAACTACCTCGCAGTCCCTGTGGAGATGAACCACCTCCAGCACTGGCACCACCACGGTTATTGTCCATTTGAGTTTTGGCCACATATGTGACAGCACCACTGCCACCTCGACCAACCCCAACCCCTCCAGTGGTGGCACTACTGCTACTACTACTGCTGACAGAGCCGGACGGGACACTGAATGGGGACGACTTAGAAGGGGAAGACACAGGGGACGTTGTAAAACTTTGTTGAATAGTATAAGGCACCTCCGGCCCCACAGCCACTGAAGACATGGGTGGACCTTGGAAACTACTACCAGGCACTCCCCGTTTCCCAACGACTGGTGACTTGGTCGACTGGGGAACTGACTTTCGGGAGTTACCGGTTAGCTGGGTCTCATTCCCGTCGTTTCTACCTCCACTCACACTTTGTCTTGACTCGTTTCCACGGGAAACGTTTCCACTCTGGTCTCCGTGTAGTAAAGCAGTGTCAGTTCTCGTGGATTTGTCCGCCATTTCCTTTCCTCTTCCTCCGTAAACGTGATACTCTCTGGAAAAAATTATTTATTTTGAAGTTACTCGAGTTTGGTTTACAAAGGTTTTAGAATTATTAAAGTATGGCTTGATAATTTGATTACGTATTTTTACCTGGAAGCAGGTAAGCGAATATCGTGACTGTCATCGGCACCACTGCCAACTCCAACCTCACGAAACTCTTTCTTGTTCCCGGTCGCAGGAAGGGCGGCAGCAAAGGATTGACTAGGCTGGGCAATTTCATTCTCAACGTCTTTGGTCGGGGATGCCATTGAGACTACATAAGCGGCAGAAGTATTTGGAGGAGGTTCAGGCACAGAGGCTATCGTTCCGTCACACGGTACTCTCACAGCAGAATTTCCAACTCCGACGTCCTCTTTCTCACCCGAAGCCACTTTTAAACTCTTTACTCCCTTAACAACGTCCGACAATCTGGAAGAAATGAAACTCCACTTACAAAAGTCCTGGACGATTTAACCAAAATTATAGTTTCTGTCAACTGAAATTTTGATCTTGATAAGTCAAGTATGAAATGTTTTGAAGAAAAGTGATTTAGTTGAAATTGGTAACATACCTCCCTTCATAAGGAGTGTCCCCATTTCTAAGGGCTGAGTCAGCAGATCCTGGGAGTGGAGCAATGAGGTGAGGGCTATTTTGAAAATAATATTAAAATACTGCATTAGTCATTGAGTTTACCGTCTAGCAACTTCTGACTTTCGTGCAAGAAATCAGAAAGAATAGGAATGCCAGATTACCATACAGAGATGTTCAAAAGAAACCGAACACCCGCCTGGCCTGCGTTAAATGACTGAGTTGATGGCGACGCCTGGAAGAAATAGATGAGCTTCGCCGTCAAATCTATGGTGCACCACAGGCGGGTGTTCGGTTTCTTTTGAACCACTCTGTATATATTTTTTCCATGAGCCCCTTTATTGTATGCATGGTTTCTTCAGTCATCCTTTCATTAAATTCTCAGAACTCTAAATTTAGATCGGATTCTGAGAATTCAATGGAAAGAACGACTAGAATCATGAGAATAAAAATCATTTGTCTTGGGAAGGGAAGTAAACACGTAAGTTGGTCACTCAATTCTGTCCGCAATCACTCAATTTTCACCGCTCCGGCAGAATTCATTATTTACCATGGACAGTAACAAAGAAGAAAAAGTGGTGACTGTTGCATTTGGGAACTCAAAATAAAAAAATAAGTTTAAGAGTTCGACTGATTTGACAAATAAGAAAATAACAAAGTTGACAGTGCGGTTAAGGACAATTCCCAGGATCCTTCTCAGGAAATCGAATTGGAGGAAGTCACAAATCATAAGGTAAGTAACCTAATTTGATTTTAGTTCATACTCCAAAACCCTCCTTGGTCAAGGTGGGGTTCGTCCTAGAAATATCAGAAGATGGTCGTTGGAAATCATAAAACCGAACGCCCGCGCGCAGATCGGAGGACTGAAGTCCGCCATGTTTTTTTTGTAGGAAATTTTTTTCGGTCATTTTGATTCTCGGAGGAGAATAACATTTCGACCCGGTGTCAGTCAGTCCAGGGTTAATATCTAATTGTAAAAAGTGACTGACTTATTCATAATTTTTTTTCAACAAATTAATCCTGTGATTGAATTATTTTCTAGTACGTGAAGGTGATATACGAGGATACGGGTGCAGACAAAATCCGCACAACGGAAAACTGTAACAAAACTTGGTCTAATCCGTCCAATCTTTTAAACCAAGAGGAAAAGAATAAGTATAATGGTGAATACACAGCACTATTTAAATTAATTGGACGATGTACAAATATTTACAATGTGTCATAAAATGTGTTATTTTAATTACAGGCCCAATTCAACTAGCATTGAGGAGAGAGTTTATGAAATCTGTGACGTATGTACTTGTTGAGGGGGACTGGCCTAAATTAGTCAAATGGGTTCAAGATGGCGGAGTAAATGGTAGGCTTTTGAGGAAAGCAGAACCTACGAAAACAGAGAGAGTTGGCGGGAAAGAAGTCACGACAATGGCTGCCAAGGAGACTCGTATTATTTTGTACGGGAAGTCCGGAGATTTGACACCCTGTATTGTCACAACAGGAAGTACAAAAAAAGAAGTTCTGTGTACTTATCCGGGTTAGTTCTAATTATTTCTATTACCAATTAGTGATGATCCGTGGCCCTGTACTCGGCTAGTGCTCAAACCGTGTCCTTCAGGACTGTCTGCACGTGATAATGAATATACAAAATGACATATTCCTTTTGATTTTACTTGTAGACTGTTTATCTGTATGGAATACTACACAAGCAGGGAAAAGATGTCCGAAGCATTTGGGAGTGACGAAATTCGGAGTTGTGGAGGAATGTCACGAACATAATGACGTCTACCGTATTGCAACATTTTGCTTCACATAGTCGCACGAGGTAGATGCGTCGGAGAAAAGAAAAAAATTAGTGTTTCGAACAACGTATGAATCGTTCAACTAGACCAACTCCATGGACTACCTATGTGAATCAAATTAAGAAAACCGGTATTGATGTCACGCCCAGAATTTTGCACAAACTCAGTTTTGACAACTCATTAGAAGCAGAAATGTGGATGGGTAAAGTTAATGTAAGTGTATTACAATTATCTAATTATTTAAAATTAATCAAATAATTGCAAAGATACTAATAAACGTTTCTAACATTTCAGACGGCTCGTCTTTTTGCTAAGCTGAGTGGAAATCTCTTTGAGGGAAAGAGGTTCAACATTTTGAACGAAAGAATTGTTCTCGCCTACAAGAACGAAGAAGGGATGGAAACATGGTTATCTGAACAATACAAAACGTCGATTCGATGTGCAGATGCATTCCCGGGAATTCATCACCTTCCCCATGAATTAGGACGAAGGGCTCGTTCGAACCAAGACAAGCCCGGAGAAAAAGAGAAAAGCACATACATGCAAGTAAATTATGATGTAGTTTATTCGGGAAAGAAAGAAAGCGAAGCCGCGGGAGTTACCTCACGGAAGCCAGGAAATAACTGTATTGTAACCAGGTACAGAGAAGCTGAGGGTGAAACCTTGGAACCCTTTGCTGTGATAATTAGAGGTGAGGATCGCATTATCGAGGCAGAAAAAATCCAAAACTTCAGCACCTATATTGGGCATCTGTTTAAACTCAAAAATGAATTCACCAAAGAAAACTACATCTCACTAAATAAAGAGGTCCGGACAAAATTTTTGATCGACAAGTGGACCACCATCCAAGGATTTTGTCGTCATTTCTTCGGAAAGGAGATTTCACTTATTAATATTTAGTTTATAAAACTTCTTTGTTTTGGTTGAGCCATTAAAAAGTTTCAAACAGAAATCATATGAATTTTACATGCATCTTTCTATATTCAGTCAACACCACACTACATAACTAAGAATAAAGAAATAATTACTTCGTAGGAAGTGGAGGGAAGGCTTCCAAGTCAAAATTTGTCCGTCCATGCTGCTGTTGAGTGTTCGATGAGGCGATTTGAGTTGTCGAGGTTTGAGGAGATACCGGGGATGGAGCCACAGTTCCAGTTGTTCGGGTGGACGGATTCCCTCTATTCGATGTTGCCGTTGAAGCTGATCCCTGAGTATTTTCATAACTTCCTTCATCATCCCGATGACGTTGAGGTGTTTTCCGATTACTCAAACTACTTCTTGGTCTAAAAACATAAGAAATAATAATTCCTGATTATGACCAAGACAGTTTATTCTCGATTTTATTCCAATTATTCTAAAATAGCAGGAAATTCAACGTGCTGTTTGTAAATATTGAGAATCATTCTAATTTCAATTAAGTATTCCATTATTAGAATAAACATATCTCAACATTAATTTACTGTAAGTCTCGTTAGACACTTTTCGCCGTCATTAAAAAACGAGAAAGCAACACAAAGACTAAACCAGGACGTGCAGTTAGTACTTCGCTATTTTATCGTATGGATGGAACGTTATTGTTGTGACGTGTCTAATCGTGAGCGAGCAGAATGACAGCAACGGAGGGCTTAGTCTTGTGTTATTCCAGCTCCATTCACTCTTGAATTACTTCTAATTCAGATCGAACTTAGTATCCAATAATGTTACAAAACTAAGAACCAAGAAACTGACGTTGGATAAAACTGACTCAACTGCCGCCGTGTTGTGCACGTAGGAAACTCGTTTAATCTATGAATTGATATTAATTACCTGGGATCTTCTCGGCCACGGTAAGGTCTAGAATTTGGTGCATGATATCCATCCATCGAATGATTATTCACATGTGGTGCTGATGATTGTTGTGAAGGGCCGCCCATTCCATAATGTCCTTGTCCTCCATTTCGACTAACGTTCGATGAGGTAGCATTAGAAGAATTGCTCATGGAAGTCGGAACATGTCCATGGTGATTATGAGTGATGAGTGGAGAATGAACTCCCAAAGGCATGTTTGTAGGAGCCATTCCTAAGAGTGGCGTTGGAGCACCAGAATTGTTGGTCTTCCTGTGTTGACTACCCCCACCTCCTCCACTATATTGATGAGAAGACCCACCATTTACGTTGTGCATATGACTATCTCCTGGCCCGGGTCTCCTTGGTCCGCGAGGCAAACTACAAGAAAAAAAATTACAAATAGACGACAACGACCAGAACAGAACACGCTAAAAATTGTCCAGCACCAGCATGGTTAATGGATATCAAAGGAAGTAATATTTTACTTTGGATTACGATGTCGTATTGGCATCGGAGCCGTTTTCTGATAGTTCGGACTTGGTTGTTGTTGAGTAGGAGGTGGAAGGCCATTGATTGAGTACATCTGACTCATCGAATGGTTAAGGTCATAATATCCACCCCAAGGCAGTTGTGTCGCGAAGTTAGCATAGTGACTCTGCGGAAGTGTGAACACTGCGGATGAAACCTAAGAAATATTTTAAACAGACTTAACAATGAGTAATGAGTACTAACAATAGCGCAAGTGTGAAAAAAAAATTCCCCGCAAATCAAAATTGAAAAAATAAGCAAAACTATATACAATAATATTTGACATACAAGGTTTACCTGCTGCCCACCAGGAAACATTGGGGCAGTGGCAACTACAGCACTAGTCGTTCCAGGTTGAGACGTTTGGGCATAAGCACTGAAGGGAGGATGTGTATGCTGTGGAGATGGATGAAATCCATTCTTAATTTGAGGAACTCCTACGCCTTGAGATAACAGAGTCGTTGGTCGGGACTTGATTCGTGCCATGATTGGTTGTCCCTAAATAGAATGAAATTAATCATTGTTACGCCATTAGTTAGAAAAAAGGGAAATACAAATAAATTAACAAATGATTATTGACATTAAACAATTTTACCTTAAACTCTCGAACATCCTCCCTGAGGTAGCGGTGTGCTCTAACGGCCTCATCATCCGAGTCAAAGCTGAGGTACCACGAATCATTGAAAGCAAATTCACAATTATTGCACTTGGGGGCATTTTCCTTCTCAAACAACCCCTGTAAATAGTCCACACCAATTAATTGATTAAAATTTTCATAATTGCTAACAATAGAGTCTTAAACTTGAACAACACAACTGACCTTAATTTCTTCTACTGGTGTGGACTCAGGAATTCCACGGAGAATCACCACTGTTCTATTCGAAATTGGTCTTACTCTTTTCCCATCAGAATGAACCTGCACTTGCTTCGACTCTGTTCAAATTAATTGAAAATTAATCAATTTGAAACACTGACGCTGAGTTAAATAAGACAAATCTTTGAATGTTTATTTGGTTACACACATACCTTTCAAAACTTCTGTGATGAGATCCAGGTCACTTGATAGTTTCTTGATCATATTGAAGTTACTCACAGTCGATATATATACATATTGATCGCTATCCATCTGAGAGACTAGGAACTTGTCATTCGATAGATTTTCCCTGACAAATTAAAATGTTCATGTTATAAGTGATGTAATTTTCTAGTGAGAATTTTTACCACTTAAAGTATCATAAAATTGGCATGTACGAAGTCCATGAATATAACCACCAATTTATTTCGACTATAAAATCGAATGCATCGATTGCTTAATAAGGCGGCTTAAATTATCAGGCTAGACAATTGTGGCTGACGACCATGTTTCATGTCTGGTCTGGCAATCTCTTCCACTATTATTTGATATATCCGTTACCGGTAATAATTAGTATTATTTTTATTACTTACGGTGAAAAATAGTATTCCAACTGAGTAATCATCAATTGTCGCAACTCATCTGGGGGTAAGTCAATGGCACCACCACCTTGTTCATCTTTGGCTGTTGACCGTTGTCCCTGGTCAACCAAAGCGTTCCGAATTGCACCTTCATCTATGCCAGCATCATTGTTCAATGCCATTTTGTCTCTGGGCATAATTCCTGGTCCATCTCTTATTCCCCCACTCAATGAACTGCCAGAATTCAAAAATAAATTTAATAAATTCAGACTTAAATTTCTACTAGAATCGTCTATAGCCAACATGGTTCTACGTGGCATGGCTACAAGTTCCAGCTCATCCTGTTTGTCGTGTCTGTCTAATTAATATGTTTATCTAATTATACCTTAATCACATTTCGGTTAGTTAAGACTGACTCAAACCGCTCAAAAAAATCAAAATCAGTGCGGCACGACAGAAGGCCGGCACACACATGACTTGTCCTATGAAGTTATAAATCATACGTGTGTGTACCCTATCAGTATCACAGTAACACATTGTTCTGTTCAGTCGTCAGTTGCCTGCCTTATGTTTTTCTTCAACCTTTCCATACGAATAGTTATTGGAAAACACAAAAGCCACGAACAAGTCGTCAAAAGTCGATAAAGGTAATTCAGATAACGCAACAAGCAAGTTAGGTAACATTCTAGAGTTGAGTAGGGAATCTAGGGAAGGATTCTCTTTGCTTTAATGACCCAAGGTTTCAGGCATACTAGTTCGGCCGGATTTGGTATTTAATGTAATTCCAATTGAAGTTATCAAGTGTGTAGCGTTCATTAATAACCATACCACTGCCACCACAAAATATTATCGATTTATTGATGCATTAATTTAATGTCCATGCTCAAAACTCGAAATCGAACTCACCGGTTGTCAGTAATGTGAGACCCGGAGTTTGTAATACAATTGGGGACAAATCCCATTGATGGCAATGAAACATCCCCGACCGGAAGCGGACTGCCAATCTCCCCATTCATGTAAACACGACTTCCTGCAAATAATACAAAATGACACAATTAATATATTTTCGATGGCGAGCCGGTTGAATTTATTTTTAATCAAATAACTAAACATGGTAAAAATATGGTAGTTCGCAAATCTGGGGTAGCTAATGAATTCAATGAATTCATATACCGAAATGAAAATAAGGAAATGCTGGGTTAAATAATAGATCAGACATCTTAATACGTGAAACGTGAAATAAGTCACTAAACGTGTTCCAAAATTGTTTGCAATATTAACTTTTCCAAATAACCACTTCCCCATGTCCTTACTTTTTTATCAGGATGAAATTTTGTAATAATAATTGTATTAATACAAGTAAGTCCATGTAATATCTAGCTCAACCTCAGTACGCATCCTTTTTCAAATTATATTTGTTTCTTGTTACTTTTCAGCTTTCACGAATCGAATAGAATTTCCTTCAATAAGGTACATCCAGTTTGATTCCAGTAGAACGATTTAATTCGTAAGAAATAATAGTAAAACAATTTTACGCACTTCTAGTCAGTTTTAGATAACGGCCAGGCTAATGGCCAATACACTTTTAACATTTTCAGAAGATACCGTACAACAACAATTTAAGGTTCTTGCATGCTAACGTTTAACAACTACTTCAGAAATTGCATTTCGGCCGGAAAGAATCAGGTCAGTCAGTCAGTCACAAAGTAGATTATTCAAAAAAAATCAGAAGATACAAGATTCAATGCGGTTAGTTTCTGGTAGTTGGTAGATAATCCGAATTTACATCACGAATGAAACAAATCTGTTCGACACTCACTCACTCACTCACAAAGTAGATTATTGACAACTTTCTCCGTGGATGAAGGCTTTGAGACTTAAGAACTTATTTGATCAATGAAATGGAAATCTCCCTCTCACATGTAAGCACAAATATAAGTTCAAAAATGTAGACGTTCATTTTTCTAATCGCACGTAAACAAGAGTTATGGACAGTGCAGTGGAGCTGCGAATTAATAACAAGTGTGTGGAAATCAACATTCAACTATTCAAAATATAAAAAAAACACCAAACTAATGGACAGGTGAATTACGAAGCAGGTGGAGTCAAGAATTAGGTAGAAATGTGTGGAATTCAACATTCAACCATTAAAGCTTTGCAACTTTTTGAACTCTTGAAAGATCAGACTTCCATATCACATAATATCAGATACCTGTTCTTCTGTAGCTGCTAATCTGCAAAACTGGGGTAGACCCGACCCAGTCCCAGACCAAGACAGACAGTCTGACTATAACTTATTACTTATGGTTGTTAGTTGCTGACTTCTTCCCGTAATCCATTCCACACGTATGCATTATCTTTTTATTCGCTTACCCCCGCGGGGCGAATAATTATTACGTGTTTTAAGATTTAAGCAAAGCACGTAGAAGCACAAGCAGTAAACCTACGGTACCGAACTTAAATTGCCCATGACATGACTGACCAAACCACCGTCACCGTCCATCCAGAGTCCACCAACAAGGATAAAATTTCAGACGTAAAAGAAGGATATAATATAAACCTTCTAACCTTCGTAATTTATTCTTTTTAAAAAATAAAAATCCTAGCAATCCTAGTCATTAATTTGAATAGTCATCGATATGTCGGAACATCGACTTCTGATTCTTCAATACTTGGCACTTTTGTGAAGGTTTCAGTATCGATAGACTATGGATGGAATGATGGAAAACAAGATTATGAATTATGGACGTTTCAAAATTTCTAGCAGTGAACCAAAATCGTATCTATCCGAGCCGGCACGCGTATAATCAGAATAACGGATATAAATGTAACCTCCTCGGCAATTTTTTTGAGTCTGTCTGATTGTTGCATGAACAGTGGATTCCTTGTACAAAAAATACAGAATACAGACCGTCCAAACAATGTAATGTACGTGGAGGCATGCACTATGCACTACACAAATTTTAATTCATTCATTCATTCGTCGAGAACTCCTCTTCTAAATTCATGCGTTGTTGGGTGAAGGAAAATATGAATGAGATTTCCCTGCAAAAGAAACGGAAATTAATTGCCGCTCTCCTCTTCGAGAAACACGCAATTCATTACGAGGTACCCTTCTTCATTCATGTACGGCATGGTTCAGCCCAGACCCAGACCTCCCCTTCTCTCTCAAATTGCAAGAAATTAAAAATATCGAAATGTGTAAAGCGACAAATTCAAACCATTCACGATAATAACTTCTCATGAGTTTGGCTACTGAGTACTGACCCAATTGTCTCAATCCCACACTTATCGTATTTCGTTCGGGCAGAGGGATTCGAATACTTCGAAAATCGAAATCAGATTGTTCTAGATTTGATCCCCGTCCGTGAACGTCCTATTGCTCAAATCAGATACGCTGATTCCAAGCCATTTGATCAGGTAGGAAGGTCAATTTTTCACTTTCTCCCGGCATCTCGTCCCCATCAGTATGAACACTACATATCCGGTTATATTCAATATCGGATAATCGGAAGAGAGTGCCCGTATCTTAGCTAGCGTGCACAACAAAAGGAATAGGTCGAGTAATTATCAGACATGCCCAGCTACTAGCTACCCCCTTGCGCCCAGGTAGATACCCCCCGCCGCCAAAGGCGGCGGCCCATACCCCCCTCCGTGGCCGAAGGCCACGGTAGAAGTTAAACGTCTGAATTGGGGAAGGTATGGATGACTTAGACTTTGCACGAGTAGGGTTAGGGTGTGGGTGACTTGGGTAGGGTATGGGTGACCTGGGTACGGTT